>JAGFPH010004359.1:0-22081 GCA_018207615.1 Philaenus spumarius | reverse complement strand
TATTTCAACAAAGATTGTTTTCAACGTCGGCTACATTGAAAATAAAACACCTTGTATTCTGAAGTCCCCGTTAGAACAGCTGCAGAGCTAATGACCCGGATATACATTGGGATTAAGTGTTATGGAAGTATTGGACATCGTTAAACCGTGGAACTCTTGCCAACAAAAGTATTTATGTTATTGTACGATAGCCAATGTACTTGAGTATCTACGAACTAACAAAACAAAATATTTCTATGAAACGGTAATACGCAAGTTTGATATTATTTGCTGCACGATAAATAGGTTACAATATTTTCTACAAAGCTAAATCAATAACATTCCACACCTCTAACAGTTAACCTCTAGGCAGACCACGCCCGTTCTGGTTATAACAATGTTTCCGTTTTATTGTTAAAGATTATTTGCAGAGAAAATGTAATTCCTTACTGCTTAATTGTCAGGCTCTGTATGGTAAGCTAGCTCATTTACCGCTTATCACAGTTAGATGTACAAATCGATACAATTTGCAATAAGAGTGCTCTGAAGTGTACGTATATTCTCTTATGCCTTGTTTTTGAATGAGTGGAATTAATAAAATTAAATTTGTTTAAACTCATCCCTCGTATAAAATGAACAAATGGCAGACAGAATGTGTACAAGCAAACAAAACACACTCGTTAAAAAAGGTATGTGGACATTTTCTCTGGACAGAACGCATGCGCCCCGTACGTGAACTGCAAAATTTCTGAAATTACGTCAGTGGGCAAGATAAAGAAAAAATGTAGAATACATTTTTCGGATCAAGCGCTTCGTTTTTAAGATATCCGCAATTTTTAGGTAATTTATCTTCGGAACGGTTTAACCTATTGAATCGTAACTTGGCATGGTACAAGTGTGTTTATGAGCAGCGCGGAGTTTAAATGTTTAACAAATGTTAAAAAAAAAGTTTAAAGAAAAGTTAACAGTTTTTATATACTTACCAGTGAATTATTATTTGAATGGGTCAGAAGCAAAGCGGTATAAGTCGAGAAAATTTCAATTTTGACTTATTCCGCTATTTCGATTGGTAACATCAGTATCTGTTATGAGGGTATAAGTCTACTTATAAAATTAACCACATGGTAGCAGCACTTAATATATGGTATGAACGCTATCTGCTTTTTCTCCCGGGCGACAGCACAGAGCATTGAATGGGCAAAACCCAGAAAATACGTGGCGTAAAACATGCTCCACGCGAGAGCAAATAACGTTGCCATTTTTCCTTTTAAAATTTTCAAACAAAAACCATACTATAGTAAAAGAAATAAGTCATAACTTCATAAAATATAAACATGTTCATCTCCTTTCCTTCTACATAGTGCTAAAATAACCGATTTTACCGGAAATTACCGTTCAATTTGTACTAAAACTACTTATTTGATCAAAATTGTACAAAGCAATCTGAAAATAACAGTACTTCATCATTTGAATGAAATTTATTTTGAACCGAATAGAGAATATTTGTCGACGTTATACGTATCCGCGTAAAGGCTTATATTACCAAAACTATGCTGAAACGAGCTACCCTGGTTGAGAAATATTGAACTATGTCAGCGCGGAAGGATACTTCGGCCATTCATAAAATAGGTTCACCACACAAGTTTGACATATCTCGGCTGTTATTTATATCGTTAGTCATTTGTATTATTTACATACCGTTTCTCCGACATTTGTTTGTCAAATTTATAAAACATATTTTGTTTTATTCTTGCAAGTCAAAATAATAAAAGTATATTTTATTTTTATTAAACGAAAATCTCTGTTAGCGGCCTTGATTCAGTGGCCATACTTCGGAAACTAGTTACGGTATTAGCGGAGTATAATTCCTGGAATTTGTGTGTACATTGTTTATACACCGATATCATTCTGCAAGGGAAACTAATTAATTTGGTCAGTGGCAGGGGTTTATTCGTAATTTTTCCAGTACCGGAACGCTGCCGGAAGTGATCGTAAGTAAAGAAAAAGGGGGCCCGGATTTTTTTTGAAATTTTCATTTTTATAACTCCTATTTTAAGTATCTTTGGTGAGTTTAAGGGTACAGATAATTATGCTTACTTTTATTAGAAAAGTAAGCATGTATATGTAACTATTTTTGTACTTGTATATTATATATATAGCACATAGCAAATTTTAGAGACACATACTATTTTAAGAAACAACTTGGTAAAATGTATGTTATTTAATCAATAGCCTTTATTAGAAATTTAAATCCTCAGTTAAAGACTGTAAACCTAAACACATTTTATGTATATCAAGAAATTACTTTTCTTATACAAAAACAGTTAAACACAAGCAAGCTTATCACGAGAACACAACACAGACGCTTGTTAGTGAATTATTCTAACGACACTCAAAAGTCACAAAACTAAACATCACAATGTCAACGTCAAAGCGACCAGCCACTTTTTAGTTTTTGACAGTTCGCGAGAGGTAGAATGTACCGGGCTACCTGCTAAATCGCCGTGCGGCCGGTGTTCAGGTAAACGTTTAAATATTTTCCTCTTTCTGGGCGGCTTTCGACATTGCATTTGTGACGGCGTTTGTCAGTGTACAGCCATTGTTTGTATGTACTCCGTGTTGTGCTCTTGAAACACTTTGTTTCATTACAGCAAGAAAATATCTAGTGGCATTTTGTTAACTTCTTGATAAACTTTCAACACAAAGAGCTACTTGTAACATTGAAAGGAATATAGTTTAATTTACACCTTTTGGTTTTTAAACAGCTTTGCTGGTTCAAGATTTATAAAGAAAAATGAAGCTCCAATTATGAGGAGAAGTTAACATTCACCTAGTGTCTTCATAAACCTTAAGGGGGCGCTTCCCTGCCCGCCATATTGAATGTTATTCCCATAAGAGCAATGCTACAGAATAAGTCATTTTTTTCCGTTAATTCATGGAATAAATTTAAAAATTTGATTTCATTTTGAAGTACTGTCATATGCGGATGTTGATTGCCGAATACATTTTCAGAAACCGTTTTATTGTTTTCATAAACGTATGATATAAATAGTAAAAAATAGTAAACTTTATAAATTTTTTACTCAGTTGCAAAAAGAGATATTTCAAAAATCCTTAGCAATCAACACCCACAATCTATTTTACTTTAAGAAAAAAAATACAGTTTTCGTTTTTTAACAAAAACAGCACAAAAATATGCTTCATAGTGAAGGTATGTTTTGGTTATTTAACATTGAAATTGGTACTCAATATCGTATAGTTTTGAATGTGGAGAGCCGAGCCTTAAGAGGATTACCAGCTTTTCTTCAAAAACTGCAGCTAAGTGCCATGGGATTTGGAACTGTCAGAAAGATATTTATTTTCATTATAAACCATAATGAAGCAAATGTATTGTCAAATTAATTAGTTATTTATTTAAAAAAAAATAATAATAATAATAAGCATTTGGTTGGTATTGAGCTAGCATTTTTGGATCTGACAACCTCAAAGGGGTTATTGCAACATTTAAAACAAATTTTTTTTACTAATCGAAATAGTGGCTTCACGACCTAAATTAAATTTATTTATTATTATTTTATTTATATTAATATTAATAAGTTGGCCAACAAAACTTATTCTATTGTTATTTCATTTAAGTAAATTTTGATGTTTGTTAAACCTCTTTGTTTTTAAATCTTAAAATCTGTTTAAAACTTAACACTTGTTAAATCTTAGTTCACCTTATTGGTGTGAATTTACGGTGTTATGTAACATCAACTTTATGTAAAACTTAAAAACAAAACAAATTTCAGGGGTTACAACAAAATATAATAAAATATGATCATACATTTTATCATGAATAAATAGGCATATCATTTCTAGGATAGAACCAAATTCATTTTGATTTACAGATATAACATGTATGTATGTATTCACGTTGGTGTTGCTGTTTGTAAGTGCACAATTTTGGCTAGGAAAAGGTTAGTCACAAATATAATTGCAATTGTAAGTGGCATTTTCGCGTGGTTGCACCGTGTCCTCTCTTACCGATCCATTGGGCCTTACACCTTTTTAAAAAACATTGCCACTAGAGGAACGCGGCGCAACACTCTCTTTTGGGATATTAAAAAATTAATTAATCGTGAAATTACATCAGTTAAATGTGGTCCAAATTATATCTTGTCTAGTGTTATTTTGATTACAATAATCCCATCAATATGTTAAGAAAATGCAGAAAAAGGTTAATAATAAATCATATAAAAGTTTAAGCATAGCTGGTTTTTAAACTTTTCTGCCACTTCGACTTTGAATCATCAGTCTCTTATATGTAGACGTTCGAACATCAAAGGCATACCGCGAAGCTGGCAAAAGGGTGTCTGGTGCTCCCAAGTTTTCCCCATCGATATACTGTATACATGGATGGTGGTTGTCCCATTTCGATTCCGAGCTGAGGGACAATGTGGGAGACTTGCGTTAGTTAGTCGAAATACACTGTAGTGTGGGCAATGTGGGGGTATCTTGAGGTTTTTCGATTGGCGGAAGTAAAATTCTGAACCAAGTGTTGAATGAGTGTGATTGAGAGAGTGGATGGTCCAGTGCAACGTTAAAACAAAACGTTAAAGAAATTTATAAAAAGCAGTACTGAAACAGCGATCCGACACCAGTAAACCCCTGGCCAGTGGGACATAGACGGGACGTTTCGATACCTACATTTGATACGATATTTGGTATCGATTCAATTATAGATTGTAGGTAGGGAGTGAACGAGAGTGCGAATACCCCATAAGTTATTCTTGAAATGTTCTACTGACTTGTTTTAAATCGTATATTTTCACGGGCGTCATTGCCGGGGGGGTCCCCCTCAATATCTAAGGTGTAAAAAAATTTCGTAAATAAAAGGAACTATAAAATATTCTATACGATTTTCATTTTCTTTATTATATATTTTTTATTGTTCGTTATTATTATTTATCAACATACGGAAAACATAGCTACCATGTAATTGTCCACTTAAAAATACAATTTTAAAAATTTTAAATGGTAAATTTTAGTTTAAAATCAAATTATTTGTTGTAAAATTAGGTGATTTGATCTTTCATTCAACTTTCTAGGTCAAGCTAAACCCCCTTTTCGAGCCATTAAAAACAGTAGATAATCATCAAAAAATTATTCATAGTTTTTTTCATATATCCCGCTTATTCTGTCAGACCCAATAACTACCTCACCTTTTCGAGTAGAGAGCTCGGTGATGGCTTTAAACACATCTCCTTCCAATGGAGATGAATAATGTACAAGAAAAATAAAGGTAGCTGCAACGAAACTCAAAATATCGCCGAAATAGTTTTTCCTATGTAAGTTAGATTGGTACATTAGACTGAGTATATTAGCCGTATGATTTTGTAAATGTTATATACGAAGTTGTACGAATCTTTCCGAAGCTAAACGAATAAGTATTTCTTCTTTAAATTTGGTAAACGTTAATATTATATTGATAATAAAAGTTTGTATGTATATTTTCATTTTATATTCTCAATGGCAATCGTATAACATATTAGTATAGCCTACATTAGCTTATATACAAAATACAATTAACTTTCAGACATTACAAAGTTTGTTTTGATTGTAAACATAACCTCAAAGTATAATCTAGGTTAGATTTTGTTTAGGTATTACAGATGATGGGTGACATCAGCTGTTATAATACTTTGTTACTCTCGGATGTACCTACGCTCGTAATTAATTACAGGAGTTAATTTAGTTTTTAACTTTCTAACAGAGCATTATCAAATTGTATCAATTGTAACTGTATCAAACTGTAACTTTATCAAATTGTAACTGAAAATTTTTAATAGTTACATTTTTATCTTATTTCATCCTGAAAAATATGACTTGTGTAATGGTAAGTACCTACTTTTATGTTATAATTTCTTGAAACCCCACTAACAATACAATTAAATATAAATATAATTATTTAGTACTACATTATAATACAAATTATTATTATTATTAATTAGTAACAAAACGCAAAACGTAAAATTATGCAAATATATGGAAAAAATATTGATAAAAAATATGGAAGTACCTTCGTGTGTTTGTGTGTATATCTGTTTGGAATTAGAAAGAAGAATGCCTAAATAGGAATCGGTGAACAAAAACGTAATTCGTCTTAAAGAAGTAGAAGAAGTGCACAATCATTGTAAGTAAATTATGTGATTACGATGTTGATTGATCAGCTGATGGTATTATTTTGAGGAAACAAAACAAGAGAGCCAGTATTGTAAACCTAGGTAATGTATTACTTTTATTTTAATTAATTTAAAAATTAGGAAGCTGCAATTGTGCAACAAAACCTACATTTTATGGTTCTATTAATTAGCAATAATTCAAACCAATGGCCAAAGATAGTCAGTAATAGTTTAAAATATATTCATATGTTTGTAGGCCTAAGATGTTTTAGCTGTCAACAATGAAGGAAACAAAAAGGGTTTTAAGTTTTTACATTTTCTAACATTTAATAACAATCATATAACACATTACAGCCTACATTAAGCTAGCCATACACGGTCCGATTTGTAGTCCGATTCAATATCCGATGTCCGATGTAGGAGCGTGAATGGGCTTGATGGACGACGAATTGGATGATTGTACAAATCGGAGTCCCAGATCAGACTACAAGATGATCCGACTTCCAACTTCCGACGGAATCGGACTGTGAGTGGGGTGATCGTCCGATTGTCATTTTAAACTTTCTTCTTGTTGTTCTTTGATCTTCCCTTTTCCCCTATACTTTGTACATTTTTACTTCTATAATAATGAACAATAAAGGGTTTTGGGAATTTATTGAATTGTACCGTGAGAATAGGTGTTTGTGAACACAAGTGATGCAATTTATGCAAACTGACATGTTTGTGAGCATGTTCGCGTCACAATAGTTCAAAAATAATGTCTTAACCTATTGAAAAAACAATATAGGTTTACTACACTAAAACAAAATTAGGCAGTTGTCTACTATAGGCTATTTAAAAATATAGGTGATTGTTTAGTATACTGGAAAATGTAGGCGATTGAAAGTATACTGACAAAATATAGTGGATTGTTTAGTGTAATGAAAAATGCAGGTGATTGTTTACTAAGCTGAAAAAATATAGGCGGTTGTCTACTATAATGAAAAAATGTAGGCGATTGAAAGTATACTGACATAATATAGGGGATTGTTTAGTATAATGAAAAGTACAGGTGATTGTTTACTAAACTGAAAATATATTGCCTGTTGTCTACTATTGAAAATGTAGGCGATTGTCTACTATACTAAAAAATATATATAGGGATTGTTTTCTATACTGCAAAAAATATAGGCGGTTGTCTACTATATTTAAAAATATAAGTGATTGTAAGTATACTGACAAAATATAGGGAACTGTTTAGTCTAATTATTTGCATATAGTAATTGCTGTACATGTTTATACAACGACCACTATGTACAAGGAAAGAAGACTGAATTGGAATGATTTCTTGTCTTGGAGTTGAAAATTTGAGAACTATTTGAATAATGTAAATCAATGTGTATATTTTTTTATTTATTACTAGGGATACCCCAGAGTGCTCGGGTATTTATTTAATGAAATACACTTGAAATTTAAAAAATAGTATGCAGTTTACGAACAAGTTAACATAGCGTGGACTGTGGATACCGCCCATAAGCACATTGAATTTTTAACACTTACCTATCGCTTCTGGCTAAAGTATATAGGTCGTATCGAAAAGATATAAAAAGTTCCATAAACCTTGTTTAACTGGCTACAACTTTGTCACAGGTTGTAGCTCTCTGACCAAACAGAACGTAAAGTAGTGACGACTTTTAATTTCATGAGAAGTTTTAAAATGTGTAAATTTTTGTTGATGTTTTTCAAGATTACATAAATACTAGAAATGCTAAAATTATAACTCTGACTTTGTTAGCACCAGTAACTTCTTTTCTAACAATGGGCAAAGTTTCATAAGATTTCATCAACGTTTAGTTGTTCAAATCGTCGTGTAAGTGAAGCGCCGTCTTTTAAAAATGAGCGCTCCCGGATCACTGATTTCGCTTTCTATCATGGCCGCCGAGCATGATGAAAAGTGGCTTCACTGCCGTCTCTTACTGGATAGCACCTCTATAATATTTAATTATAATGCTCTTTGGGCGACAGTGGTATAAGGCAGCTTGTCCAAGGCAAAATGTTATAAGTCAAGTTGGTGTATCAGTCTGTTTCTATTGTTTTTGTCGGTTTTAGTTTTTTTAATTAAAGCTTTGAATTTACATTGCTTGGACATGCTTGCAATAAATAATACTTCGACCACGCAGCTGAACCGCTGACGTGGGTTGAGCCAATTTCCAAAATTAAGTTTATAGGCCTATGTTTGAAGGTTTCAACCAACAATTTGGGAAATAGGTCTACTCACGACGGTGCTGCATAGCTGCAAAATGCTTCGCACGCCATTCCGCATACTGTGAGTATCTTCAATACACAAATAATTATTGCGGGTTTCTCACGCCATTCCGCATATTGGGAGTATTTTCAATACACAATGCATTGCGTGATTCGCAGGCCAACCCCCGTGATGGGAGTATCTTCAATACACAATGCATTGCGTGCTTCGAACGCCAAACCCACATTAAAATCTACCACTTGGCTTTGAACCGAGTACTTTTATGGTGTGTTAAGTTTTGATCGATTTTATTTTGGGTTAACCAAGGACGCGTAAAAAAACTAAATGTGCAGAATAACAGCCTACATTTATATTTTTAGAAAACACTGTACAAAAAAATCGTCGTAGGAAAAAACTAAAAAAATAGTTACTTCAGGTCAAAAAATGTGCTTTCGGTTGTTGGATTTTGTTTGCTAACGAACTCGTCCAAGCGACGTATACAACCAATATGTTAAACAAATTTGGACCAAATCGAACTTAAAATGCGAACACATATATACATATGATATATATGTATGATATATATATGATTTTTAATGACACCCCAAAACGCGTTCTGGGGGGCCATGATCGGTGCGCTTGTGCTACTCCCGACCTTGGGTTTTACCATAAGGGCCACTGCATTAGCTCATTTTTCCTATGGAAATTCGCTTAAAAAAGAAACTTGTTTTGTCTTAAAACCCTGCCTCCCAACTCTCTTTGCTGGTCAAATTATCAAACGTGGCCTATATAGTTTACTAAAATGTAATGTTTGCAGTTGCAAGAAAAGTGTATGCAGTTCAAGTAGTATACAGTGGAAACTGTTTCTCGTTAGATAATGACCAACTTAAATATATTATTAAATAGATACCAATTAGTATACTTAAACAGTTTTTGTTTTTCTCAAATTGCTTTATAAAATAACCCTCTTTTATTTATAAATAGTATTTTCTAAAAATAAATGTTTCTTCTAACTACTATTGATTTAAACACTCAAATAGGTTGACAAAATATAGTATGATTCGATTTATTAAATTCAAAAACAGAATTTTAATACAAAAGTTATAATAGATTACTTCTTGAAGAATGTTCCCTTAATTTTAATTGATTATTTTGAGGGTTACATAAGAAATATGCCATCGGCATTAGCTCAGTTATCTTTAAAATTTCATTGAGATTTATTTAACTTTGAAGTTAAAATAAGTCTTATATTTTATTGATCTCGGTTCAGTTACAGGCCTGGGTTTGAATATTGATATGAAAAATTAGATAAATTATTAATATAGCATCATTTTAATGTTAGCATCATTGAAGCAAGTTTGTCTTTAAAGTTCAGAGTTTTTTACACAACATATTTAACAAATACATAAATAATTGTCACATATGTATTATAACAGATTATACCACGTTTGTTTTGCACTAATAGCACTGATTCTATTACTTTAAAACTGTTTAAAACTTCCGAAATTCACAGAAACGTTGTTTTACATGTTCTTACTTCTAGGCTTTGGTTTGTACTCACTCTTCAAGTCGAAATTTAGCGCGCTCCTTTTGTGGTTTGTATTGTACTCGCTTCACTTTCCTATCGCTGCGATCACTGGTTCTTTAATCTAATAGGTCAATCTTCTACATTCCTTTTTGTAATTTTAATTTTTATCTTTAAAATGCGAAACATGTTCGTTACTTGTACATAATTATTTGTTGTTTATTTCTTATTTGTATTTTTCTTATTGTTATGATGCCAAAATATTATTTATTAAAATTTATTAGTTAAATCTCGTTACATTTAAAATCAAGTTGACTTCCTTATTGCATTCTAACATGGCTGTGTGTAGACATTACTTTGGTTTGTAACTATTATTATAATTAGTTTCTAACACATTTGATATAAACTAATATTCATTTATGTCCTAACTAGCTGACCCGTACGGCGTCGCCCGTGGTGGTTGGTATTTTCAGTCTTTTTAACGTAATTGTATTCTTTTTAAGTGTTCAGTCAGTGAGTGGTATTTGGCTTTTATATATATAGATCTTAAATAATAAAAGCACTATTGTCATAATAATAAAAGATCTGAAATTATGATTTTAGTAACTTTGATGCCCCCCAAACCCCTCCTAAAATTTCGAAAATTTTCATACCCTTTCTTAGTGAGCACCTATGGTCCTAGAGGAAGCTACATACCAAATTTCATTCCAATCTGTTAGGTATTTTTGGAGAAATCGTGATTTAGTAATTTTTACCCCCCAAATCCCCCTAAAATTTCCAAAAGTTCGAATTTTTCAAACCCTTTCTTAGCGAGCGCCTATGGCCTTAGAGGAAGCTACATACCAAATTTCATTCCAATTTGTTCGGTAATTTTGTAAAAATCGTGATTTAGTCATTTTTACACACCAAACCCCCTAAAATTTCCAATTTTTGAAACCCTTTCTTAGCGAGCGCCTATGGCCCTAGACGAAGCTACATACCAAATGTTATTATAATCTGTTCGGTAATTTTGGAGAAATTGTGATTTAGTAATTTTTACCCCCCAAACCCTCCTGAAATTTCTAATTTTTTCTAACCCTTTCTTAGTTGAGCACCTATGGCCCTAGAGGAAACTACACACCAAATTGCATTCCAATCCGTTCAGTAGGTTTTGATAAATCGTGATTTAGTAACTTTGACCCCCAAAACCCCCCTAAAATTTCTAATTTTTTGAAACCCTTTCTTAGTGCGCGTCTAGAGCCTATAAAGAGTATTACTGCCAAATTTCATGTTTGTAGGCCTCGTGGTTTTGGAGAAACTGTGATGAGTCAATGAGTCAATGGTATTTGGCTTTTATAAGTATAGATTATTTCTAATACGTACAATTTTATCGGTTGTCACCGTGTTCTATTTGGTTTTAATATTTATTTGTGTTTTCCGGCTTGACTAAGTTCGTTTAACGTAGGAATTTGGAAACGGAACATGTTGTCTTTGTTTACCTTTGTTTTTGATACAACATCGTTTTTTGATTGGATTCTACTGTTTTTATTCTTCTGATATGACTTCGATGAATAAATAAATAATGAATATAATTGTTCCTTGCGTATTATTTATTGTGATTAGTGGTGTACGTTTAATATATAGATCGAGTGTTTTTGTGTGCTAAATGCGATTTAGGTTAGTTCATTTGTTTACTAGCCTAGGTTAGTTTAATTTTACATTCATTTAATTAATCAGTTGCACACAGTTTTTGACACGTAGGCCCTAATCAGATTATTTCTAAATATGATTCTACATATAAATTTCGTCTGCTATTTTCTTTATCATTTTTATTAGGCTTATTTGGTTGGTTCCTTAGTACTTTCAGTAATTAACGTTACCAACTAAGGCTATTCGGGTTTAACATTTTTGATCGGACTTGGTATCATTGTAGTTTTTTCAATAAGTAATCTAGAATGTACGAAGGGAACAAACTATTGCCCGTTTCACAGAAGCAAGTCGACCTAAATATGAAGCGCATCAACGACACTAGGTTGCATGAACGTGATCGATTTATGTAGGCATGTTCATACTTGCATATAGTCGCTATTTGGGGCAACTTCATAGCGTAATGTTATAACGTTTTATTAGAGCCGTAGAAGGAAAATAGCGGCAAATGGCAGCTTGACATCATTTGCGGATGATACTGCACTATGTTATGTTGAAGGTACATGGAGTGATGTTAAACAGGCCGTGAATGATGACCCAAGAGCCATTAGATGGTGGTTTTTAAAAAATCGTATGGTCCTGAGTGTGGAAAAAACTAAGTACGTAAATTTCATGTTAAAGGGAAGTTATGATTTCACGCAGGATATAATATATCCTTGCTCAAATTGTACGCGTGAAGGAAGTTTTTGTAAAAATGCGTGTTCAGTTGTTATTTTAAAGCAAGAAGCTGCATGCAATATTTGGGTGTATTCCTCGACAGTGAATTAAATTGGAAAGTTCATTTGTCTAAGTTGAAATCTAAGTGGGTAGTGTTTTAAGAATTTTTTTATTTTCTTAGAAATATGTGCCTTCCGGATGTTAAGAGCATGATTTATTTTTCACTGGCTCAAAGTATAGAGTATGGTTTGTTTAGTTGGGGAGGGACTTAGAATCTAATTCCTGTAATTAATATTCAGATACAGTTTGTCCGGTTAATACTACAAAGAGTAGGTTGGAACATTCAAATCCATTATTCCTTTCTTTACGAATATTATTTTTAAGATACTTGTATATTTACAAAGTACTTAATTTGTGTTTTATTGAAAGTGGAGGCAGGCAGCTTTCTGGTCGGTGTGATGGGAGGAGGAAACGGTTAAGAAGTGCAGGAAATTTTGTAGTGCCAAATCCTTTTAAGACTTATTTTATGAAGAGTTTTTGTTTCATCGGGCCAAAATTGTTTGATCTACTGCCTGGCCACAACAAATGGGGGACAAACAGATTCACTTTCATATTTTTTTGCGAGAATTGAGAAATTGGCTCTTTGAGCAGGAGGATTTTGAACACTTGTCAAATGTACATAGTTAATAGTTTTTATATGGTATAGTGATCTTTATATATTATTGCTAGTAAAATGGTCTAAAATATGTGTAATTCTTTTGTTATTTCGTCTTTTTTACTTTGTATTTCTCTCTAATTTAGCAAGAACATGTGAATGTATATTGTTAATATTTGGGTAATATTGGGGAAAATAATTTCTGAAAAAACTCTTTGTAAATTATAATTTAGGAGCTATATATCTTTTGGTTAATTTTTGTCTTACTCCTGTCATATTTATGTTTCACAAAATGTACGAGTGGCTATCCCATTACACCACTTTACTTGAAGCAGAAATGGCAGTAGCTAATAATTTACTTAAATCTAGAGCATTGTCACAATAAAATTTGATAGAAAATAAAATGGTCATTAGTGTCAGAGTAAAGTTCGAAGAGTTGAGGGACATAGTTAAGCAAGAAACCTTTTATAATTTATTTAAGACCATCAAACTAGCTGCAATCAAATAACTTAATTCATGTATTACAATTATACAGATTTTATTTTTTCTAAACAAGTCTAGGTTAGTCAAGTTTTAGTGAAGACGTGTTAGAATGGCGGATAATGTGATTTCCAGGTGTCTAATTATACATTTGTCCATTATTCTATAAACCAGAACCCCCTCAACCCAGGACTGCAGAGTATATAGGGAAGGGCTGTATCACGGCGAGTGAAAAGTTGTACCCACTGCAGCCGGGCCGTGACGTCACTGCTCTGACACTGCTACGCTATGTAGTACTCCCACTTATGGCCGCAGAATAGCCGAAGAACTTTTGTTATATGTAGCATACTGTATTTATTAACTTACTGGCATATCATATTAATAATGTTTATAGAGATTAATTTAAGTATATAACGTAAAAGCAATAACAACAAAAAATAAAGGGCAGACTATGTTATAAAATCAAAATACAAAAATGTACGTTCTGTTTATTAAATCACAAATTTACAACTAACAATTAAGTACTATGTTACAAAATCAAAATACAAAAATGTACGTTCTGTTTATTAAATCACAATTTTACAACTAACAATTAAGTACTATGTTATAAAGTCAAAATACACAACATTTACGGTCTAATTACTAAATCACAATGTTACAACCAACAATTAAGTACTATGTTATAAAGTCAAAATACACAACATTTACGGTCTAATTACTAAATCACAATGTTACAACCAACAATTTAATACTATGTTATAAAGTCAAAATACTAACGTCAAAAAATTATTCAGAACTCCCGGTAAACAAGTAAATTTCGCACACAATCGACTTAAAGTGACGGCGGATTGCAAAGGAAAACCTACAGTTTCCCTCCAAAAATCATATGACTTACGAGATAAGGCTCTAATGATTATGGCGCGTGAAACGTCTTCACTAGACCATCGAATGTTTCGTTTTATAGCCAACGATTTTAGCTGAGTTGGTGTTAGGATTTTGCTAACTAAGGTTGTGACACTTGAATTTTGTACAGTTTCACGTTTCAGTTGTATTATTTGTCGTTTCAATTTTTTAACTTCACCAGCACTTTTTTTACTTATAGGCCAGTCGGTAGGGGCAATGTTAGACCAAAAGTTCCAGTAATTTGCAATACGGCTGATTTTTTTTTATAAGTACATTCAAGTATGTAGATTAACATAAAAAAAGTTTACCAGTCTATCGATTTCCCAAAGTCGAAACAAAATCAATTATCATTTTTTTTTCCGATTATCCTTAATATTTTGAGCTGGAATGAAGATAGAGAAAAATAAAAAATACTACCCTGTAAGGGAAGTATTTTTCAATAA
This sequence comes from Philaenus spumarius, assembly GCA_018207615.1. Taxonomy (NCBI): domain Eukaryota; kingdom Metazoa; phylum Arthropoda; class Insecta; order Hemiptera; family Aphrophoridae; genus Philaenus; species Philaenus spumarius. Next base: position 7,365 of record JAGFPH010004359.1, on the reverse strand, counting down.
AAAAGGACATATGTACTTCTTTTCTCCGAGCAATGGTTTGTCTGGAAAAAATTCGATAATGCAGGTACTCCTAAAATCGGGAAACCCATTGATAAGTCAAGTGGCTCTAGATCGGGTCATTTTCAGGATAACAAGCTGAGACTCAGCATAAATGCTTAAAATATATATTTTAACTAGTATTTCTAGTTTCAATTCGATATATTAAAATTCGGCCAATTTAGAATGACCCAACACTTCATATTTATGTATGAGATTTCAACTTATAGTGATTTCCCCTGCTGCAAAATACATACCTGCATTATCGAATTTTTTCTAGACAAACCATTGCTTGGAGGAAATAAATACATAGGACCTTTTTTATTGAAAAATACCTCCCCTACACGGTGAGTAGAGTCTGCCCCCCTTTAGGACAACCTTGACCTTGACCTTGACCTTTGACCTTTGAGCAGTGTAACGTGTGTGAGATGTTGACCTTGAGGAGAGTTAACGTTTGTGAGGTGTTGACCTTGAGGAGAGTAAAATGGGCGTTGAGGGTGACCTTGAGGCGCCGACGCCGGCCACTGTTTCCGCCATTTTGTTTCCGCCATCTTTTCTCCGCCATTTTGTTTCCGCCATCTTTATTTTTTTTATTTTCTAAATTAAATTAAATTAAATTATTCTCTCTTAACCTAGTGATAGATGTCAAAAATACAACGAAAAACTTATACCAGAATGCGATATCTCGAATAATTAATTTATACACTTAATTTGTCATAACTCTACATTGCCCTCGAATAATTAACTTATACACTTAATTTGTCATAACTCTACATTGTCTGTGTTTTACAGTAAACGTATTCCCACCTAACCTTGACCTCAAAAAATTATTTATAGGATTTAGTCAAAATAAAAACAATTCATTTAAAAAACAAAATTTTAATATAACATTTTAAAAATCAAAAATTCCTCTTCTCTCCATGTACTCTTGGAGTACCCATTCCAAGACTTCATCATCTTCGTCCTCCCCCGAGGAATAATCATAATAGAAGAGGTTGTCGGAGTCCACCTCCTCCTCCTCATCGACTCCGTATTTGAGTTCCTTTAAGAAGAAATTTTTTCGATAAAACCATACACACGCACTGATTTCTATATACTAGTAAAAATCTTAAAATCTACTTACGGCAAATAGACGAGGCAGCTCGTCTCCAACAAAGTCCTCGATTATATCCATATCGCGCCTGTAGATGTTGTCGTCTGAACTACGGAGTAGAAATCGCGCTTGCTTTATATAGCCGTCTAACTGTACAGGAAACGGAATGCAACATGGCAACCTACCAAGATGATGTAATGCACGTTGCACCATCTGGACTATGTACACTGACCATCTGAACTATGCAGGGAACGCAAGTCAAATATGTTGAAAGTCGCAGATATCTCATACTCAGGAAAAAATATAGTTATACGATTTAAAAATGATGGTATAAAGTAATAATTTGGATGGTTAGCTTAGGTAGAGTATTATAATCAACAATCATGTCTTTTGTTTCAACACATTCTATTTATTCAAACAGAAAATACAAATCTTTTACACTTTACCACTTGGTTTTCTCTGACCACGAGTTTCTATTTTTACATTTTTCCAACTCACAAGTACACAGTTTATTTGTAGAACAATAACAAGGTGAACATTTCGGACAATTAAACAATTGAGCCTTGGTAAACCGATGGCATATGTCTTCGCAGCAGGTATATCCTTCGAAATGAGTTCTGTATAACGTGATTTTCCAGAATAGTTTTTGTGAGGTCTTACATTTGCAATGACAAGTGCTAAAATAATTACACACTCTACACGCAATACCGTCGACAGCAGTTCTTGGCAAAACAAAACATTTGAGATCGCAGCAATAACGAATTACTTTAGGTTTGATAGATTCCATTGTTTATTCTTTGAGCTCTGTATGCGTAATGAATGTTCGTAGTGTTCTGACTATGTATTTATATTCGTTTTACTTACTATAATTGAAAAAATAACAACAGAACACAAAGCCATAATAGTCGTTGTACCATCTGGACTATGATATCCTATATATTTGATAGTTTGTCTTAATCAGGGTATTAAAATAAAAAACTGTTAAGATATATATGTTTATTCTTATATTTTATTACAATTCAAATATATATGTTTATTCTTATATTTTATTACAATTGAAATATATGTTTTAAAAATATAATCTGATGTAGTCCACTATCCATCTTCTACATATTGGGCATCTGTTGTTAAATTGGATAACGCATTGCGTGCAGAACACGTGTCCACAGGGAAGTAAAGCCATATTCACTGCGTTAATCAAGCAGACAGTGCAAGGTCTCTGTGTCTGTTGAGGATTATTCAACTCTGGTTGCTGTAAAAAAAAACACACAACATTAGTATTTATATACTCTTAAACAACAAAAATAGTATTTATTAAAAAAATACTTACACCGGTGGTGGTGGAAGGCGGACGGCCATATAGTTGTAAGCAGAAGATACCGTCTTCCGTCAGGTCTATCAAATCTTGTCTCATCATTCTAAAAACATGGAGCGCAAACGTGCCACATGTTTTGTAGTATGAAAACGACGCTGCTACCTTTAAATCTTGTACAATCGTGCTGAGAGAGGCCGATGCATTTTCCAAAACCTCTAGCGTTGTAGCTCGGTTCGGCATCCCATGAATATGACAAGGTTGAACGTTACCACGGTGATGAGCCAGAGGTGAATAATCATTTCTGAGCTGAAAAAGTAAATACGGTTGTTACTAATATTATAAATTAAACTTTAAGGTAGAGAAAAAATGTTTTAGATGCTTACATAGTTTGCATGTCCGTAGCACTGTAGGTAATGCATCAATCGACACATATATTCGTTTTCAGCGGATCTAGATGCGCATGAAGAACTCTCAGTGGTCTCAACACATGAAGAACGTGATGCTGAAGGAAGGTTTTGATTCGCAACGGTCTCAAAAGGTGAAGAAGGTGATGCTGAAGGAAGGTTTTGATTCGCAGCGGTCTCAAAAAGTGTAGAAGGTGATGCTGAAGGAAGGTTTTGATTCGCAAAGGTCTCAACAGATGAAGAAGAAGTAGAAGGAGATACGGCTGAAGAAGGCCTGGATAGAGGGAATTCCACAAGGGAGATATCTTGTGCGTTTTGTTCAAAGTCCGGTGTCTCAGAATCGTTACTCATTTTTTACTGTAATTTGGAGAGATAGAATAAAATTATTGTCTAATTTTTGTCTTTAAATAATTTATACACAAGTCACGATCACAATAGAAATCGTAACTATTTCCAATAAAATTAGTAATTGTGTCTGTTGGACGATAGCGTAAGAACTCTGCAAATTCCTGTATTGAAAATAAAGGGGATACTACACATTTACCGCACCAATAATCGGGATCCCAAATAGTGTATAGTAACATGTCACCATCTACAACTTCCCTACGAGTAGATATTTCTAGTTTATTTCTATCGAAATCAGAATCATTCACAACAAATAAGCTAAAACAGTGCCTACACAAATCAACACCATTGTAAGTTAAGCGTCGAGTAAATACATCGTTGTACTCATATGCGAATGCAGGCACTTCAAACGGGTGATTCATTAGCATAAAAAAATCTGAATAAGTAATGTTTTCAAAATCAATATTTAAATAATCAAATCCTTCAGTATTACACTTCACTTTCATCAAATAGTTTTTAAAATTTGCTTTCAAATGTTTTTGAATAGAAACAGGTAAATGAAGTTCTTCAATATTACTATTAGTAATTAGTACTTGTTCACATACTGATCGAGCACTTAGCTCAAATAATGTTTCTGAATTCATAACGTACACTGAAAAAAGATTATTGACACTAAAACCAGTACCGAAACTAAACAACTGATAATGAAAAATAGATGTTCAAAATCAATACAATCATAATCAAATCCTACAGTATTGCAACTCACTTTTGCTGAATAGTTTCTAAAATTTCTTCTTAAATGTTTTTTAATAGACACAGGTAATTGAAGATCATTTATATTAATATCAGCCATTAACAGTTGTTCACATACTGATATAGCACATAGGTCTAACAATGTTTTTGGTGAATGAGATACATTCATAGCGTTTACTGAAAAATTATACTTACTTGAATTGTAATAAAATATATATATATAAGAATAAACATATACGGTTCTCCTCGATAACCGGATTTACGGATGTAGTTCCAGTTTAACGGTTTTCCCTACATGCTCGGTGACAATTAATTTTTTATGTATTAATTCTAATACTTGAGAATCTGTCAAAATCTCGTACCGCTGCGGTAAAAATACTTTTTTCAAATTTTCGTCCTGATCTAGATCTAATAGAATGCTTTGACCATGCTTGGTCCCCATACGTACGGCGTCTGTAATTAAATACGCTTTTCCAATTTTTAGTTTTTGTAATTGAAAAAAATCTAAATTTTTCGGCTCGATCGTATTAAAAAAATCAATAGTATTAGTAGCAGCAGCCATACTCACTAAGAAAATTAACACTGAAACACACTGACAACCGATAATAAACGACTGATAATGAAAGGTAGATGTATCCTGCTTTTATACTAATCTCGAGGTTACGTCCCGCACTGGAAAACGGACTCCGATGCAGTCGAGTGCGAAACACTCGCTCACAATGTGATTGCAATCCCTATTCATATGCATGTAAATTCCATGCAATAAGCGAGTCTAGTTTAAACGTTCAATACTGCCCGACAGTGATTCAACTTCGCTGGCAAAGACCCTCTTACAACTTGTGCGAAAGTCGCGTAGAACAACCGGTTAGAAGTGTCTGTCTCTTTCAACATATTTGACTTGCGTTCCCTGCATCGGTCTTGACTTGCACTCGTTTTACTATGTAGTGTCTTTGTTAAAAACGTTATTCATTCTGCGCAGTACTGCACACGAGGTAACATCTCTCTTTAATCTATATTTGTTCTCTCTTTCTTGTAATAGATATAGTTAGTAAAATGTCAGCCGCTTACATTTTATCTAGTTTGGAAACTTATGTTGTAAAGTTCCGACTCTACGGTACCAAAGTTGTTTTCAAATTTAATTCACCACCCGAAGGTGTTGAAGAAATGCATTGGATTAGACAGGGTTTGAACGAACTTGTAGAGATTATGACAAAGGATACGACTGACGAAGACTATTTAGGGTTTACTTTGCGGAGCCTCAATTTTAAAAATAAGGAACCGGGATTTTTAGCTTTCAGACGGGCTTCAGAAGTGTCTGCGGATATCCTGTGGAACATTTTCGGGGGTATTATACAGAGTAACTCCGCGGCTTGTACTTCTTGCGATACATTTAAAGTAGAATGTACAAAAGTAAAAGTACCGATGGGTCGAGGTAAAGTTAGACCCGGATTGTATAATAATTTCGATGAAGAATGTAGTGCGAGAAAAGGTATTGTAGTAATAAAAAATACAGACTCTTTGTGTTTACCGTGCTCACTCGTAGTCGCAATAGCTCATGCGGAAAAAGACAAGGACTATGCGCTTATACGAAAGAATAGATGTAACAGACAGACTCTTAGAGCCCGACAACTTATGCTCGATGCAAGAGTTCAATTCACAGACGAAGGTGCAGGGGTACGAGAGTTGCATCAGTTTCAAAATCATTTGCCTCTACACAAAATTACGGTGTACAGTTACGGGAATAAAGGCCGTGATATTTATTTCGAAGGCGAGGATTTTGCACCTCGCCTTCGACTAAATTTAATTTTTCACAAAGGTCATTTCAACGTAATTACTAGTTTGACCGCCGCTTTTGCTTGCAAATTTTACTGTGAAGCGTGTCACATTCCTTTCGATCACCGTTACGTGCACAGATGTTCCTCCACCTGTTACTCCTGCAAACGTTCCCCGCCGTGTTTGTTGGAAAACGATGGGATCTATTGCGGAGATTGTAACAGAAAGTTTATGAACAGAGACTGTTTCACAGCACATTTAAAAAATATATGCAAATCGGTCAAAAAGTGCCCCAGTTGCGAGAAAATGATAATTCAGCAACAGCGACATTCAAAACATGTGTGCGGTGAAACTTATTGTAAAGTGTGCAATGAATTCATGGAACCGAATCACAGGTGTTACATGAAAGTCGATTATAGGAAACCTATGTCCGAGGGGTTTCTTTTCATTTTCTTTGATCTAGAGACACGTCAAGACGAGGTACTTGACTCAGCCAACGTTCATCGAGTAAATTTGTGCATATCCCAACAGTTCTGCTGGAAATGTATAAACGGCGATTCGTGTCAAAATTGTCTCGATCGTATTCGAGTTTTCAGAGATGACCCCGTCAACGACTTTATGTCGTACGTTATGGAAGTGCGAAAAGCATACAAAAAAGTGTGTATCCTGGCACATAACGGACAATCGTTCGATTTTCAATTTCTCCTTAAATACGTGCTCGAAAAAACTCAATTCACCCCCGAACTGATCACACGCGGTACAAAGGTAATCCTCATGGAGATCGATAATGTTAAATTTATCGATTCTTTGAACTACATGCCCATGGCTCTATCCAAACTTCCTAAAGCTTTCGATCTACCTCCTGAAAAAAAGAAAGGCTACTTTCCACATCTGTTCAACACATTGGCCAATGAAAATTATGTAGGTCCTATCCCCTCTAAAGAGTTTTATTGTCCCGACTCTATGTTTGACCAAGGATACAAAGACTTTACGAAATGGCATGACGAACAGATTCGTAACGAGTACGAGTTTGACTTTCAAAAGGAAATCTTTGAGTACTGCCTTTCGGACGTAGACATTTTGGCTCAAGCGTGTATTAAATTCAGAGCCTCATTTCTCAAAGAGTGTAACGTTGACCCTTTTCTAGAAGCCGTGACAATAGCAAGTGCATGCAACCTCGCGTTCAGGCGTAATTTCCTAAAACCAAACACGATAGGAATTGTTCCTAAAATTGGATACCGATCTGTCGACCTCCAGTCTAAAATCGCTTTACAATGGTTGACTTGGGAGGAAGATCAGAGAGGGATTCGTATGGATCACGCTGGTAGAGGTCGTGAAGTTGTCGTCGATGGGGTGAAAGTGGACGGAGTGTGCGACGGAAAAGTTTTCGAATTCCACGGCTGCTACTGGCACGGATGCCCTAAATGTTTTCCGCACAGCCGTAATGAACCTCTTAAAGACGATCCGTCCGACACGCACAATGCGCGATTAGCGAGAACAAGAGCCAAAATCGCTAAACTCGCTCGACATGAAGTCGTGGAAATGTGGGAATGCGACTTTCGCAAACTTAAACACCGAAACGTTGAAATGGCTTACCTTGATTCTCACCCCATGATGCACACTGTACCCCTTAACCCTCGAGATGC
>JAGFPH010004358.1:98403-121440 GCA_018207615.1 Philaenus spumarius | reverse complement strand
CAAAAAACTCAAAAAATTCAAAACAATCAAACATTAAAATCAAATATCACAATTAAACAACATTAAAAATCAGTTACACACAAAAATCAAGTCTTCACAACTAAGTATTACAATCAACATTACTGAAAAAATCAAGTTTACACATCATTATTCATTATCAAGATTATCGATCAAATTATACATCATTGTAATCATTCAAGTATCAGAGTTCTTATTGTTCATCTCACAACATGCCTTCAGGCTCAATATATCCTGCAAACCAACATTATACATCAATTGCAAATCAAAATTCACTCATTAATCAAATTTTACACATTATTAATTATCATGACAACAAATAAAATTCACTTACTTTCACCTTTAACCTGTGGCAACTTTACACTCAATCACTCTTAGTTAACACATTTTAATCAATCATTCACACTACAAATCAAATTCTTCACAATATTTAAATTTACATTTACATTTACATTTACATACATTCATACCAATTTAACACATCACCTACATATCAAATTGTGAACAAGACCTTTAAAAATGGCAATGACCCCCTTTCAGACAACGTATATGGATAATTCCATGAGAGTGCAACTACCTGACAAAATGGAAAGAAGAAAAAATATAAATTATTCAACGGTGTATATATATGTACATAAAACAAGTTTGTGATGGTGTGCGTCAGCAAACACCATCCTTATAACTATGGAGAAAATCAATTATAAATATAAAATTGAAATTTGAAAAATATTTAGTGTTTTTCATTTCCTTTCCCTCATACATATCTCCCATCATTCACTCCTTATTAACCCCCATCAAACTCCCAAACATGTTGTTGAAGGTCACAGCATTGCTATACATTGTCTGTATCCAATGTATAACCCCCTACAACATTTTATTAAAATGAATTTAAAAATTAGTGAAAACAAATCTAAAATCTTTAGTTTGCCACTCCCCGTCGAAATTTCCATGCTCGCCACATTCGCACTACAAGTTATTATATATTTCAAGTTTATATTTTTTCAAAAATTATTAAACTAACGGAACAAAAAACAAAAAACTATATACAGGAAAGATCGAACACCAATCAGGTAAGAAACTTTTTTCTTTTTCTTGTAGGCCTCTTGATTACAAGTAGGCCTAGCCTATGCTTTATTAATTTTACTATTTTTTCTTTTTTATCACTTATTCTGTAAATTTTGCTTCTATTTGTCATTTTTTGTTTTTTGTTTATTTTCAAACTCTTCTTCATAATTATAAAATGTTTATTTACAAAACCATATCCTTGTTTAAAATTTATTACATAATTATGTATTTCTCTTATGCTTCCAGCATAAGGCCTACCTAACATAATTTTAACTCTTAAATTCTCCTGCTTATCTTGCGACCAAAACCTATTAAGAAATGCAATTTTAAACTCTTCAAAATTCTTCCATTCCTTTTCATGAACATCAAACCAAATCGCAGCTTCTTCTCTAAAATATTTTCTCATCATGACAGATTTTAACTCCCACTTACTATCCCTACATTGATTAAATATTTCTAATGCTTTTATAAACGTCTTAGGATGTGGTTCCCTTTTTTCATTGAAAAATTCTGGTATAACCGTTTCATTTCTTGCATCACCAATCATAACTACTGAATTGCTGTCTAGCCTACTTTCCATATCACTCTTAAATTCTTCTAGGTTATTATTTACACTCTTAAATTTAGAATTAATTTTGTCAGTAAAGTCGATTTCCAAATCTTTTGTTTTTTGTTTCACCTGTTCTACTTCTATATCCACTAATGTAAATTTATCATCCATTTTCCGTTCTATTTTAATTAAATTACCCTCAACTTTGCTTTCAATTTCAAAACATTTATTTTCCACTACCTCTACTTTACTAGTCACACTCTTGTTCACTTCTGTTAACTTGTTTTCAAAAGATTTGGAAATGTCATTCACTCTACTATCTATTGACTCTATTTTTACATCTAGGCTTTTAGAAATTTCATTAAATCTTAAGTCATTTTCTACTTTTAAGTCTTGCATCTCTATTTTGAGATTGTCTAATTTAGAGTTTAAATTGTCATTATTTGCTTTGATCTCTACACTTAAATTTTCAATGTTTGCTTTATTTTCTATACTTAAATTCTCAATGTTTGCTTTATTTTCTACTTTATTCTCTTCCAATTTAACACTTAGATTTTCAACTTTGCTGTTTAGATTATTGTTAAAACTTTCAAACTTTGAATTCAAGAACTGCATTATTACATCAAACTTATCTCCCACACTTTTGTCATCTGACCTAACCTCCTTTAAACTTTCACTAGGCTTATCTTTAATTATCTCTTTCATTTCTAACTCCTCTACCTTACCTTGTGCACTCTCATTTACGGACTGATCCAATTCTAAACCTGAATCATTCAGGCCTAACTCTTCTACCCTATTTGCCATATTTTAAAATTTATTTCAACAATTTGTAATTCAGTTGCCTGCCACAACGCCTCAAAAATCTCCAAAATTGCCACGACATCCACCTCGCCTTCGTTTAATAGCCCCACGTTGGGCGCCATTTTGTAACTTAAGGTTACAAAAAAAAAAAATATATAAAAATAAGTTATATAATAAGTAATACTGTGTTAAAAAAAATGGGGTTCGGTAAAAAGTTCAAAAATAAAAAAAAATATGTTTTAAATCAAAATAAAAACGTTATATGTGGATTATCTAATAATTATTAATATCTATTCATCACCTCCTTTACTTACACACCTTAAAAAGAAAAATCGTCGCTCATGTAATACCTAAAATCATTTATGTACCTCCTAGGCCTATTGCCTCACTTCAATAATAAATCATCGCCCACCTTAACTCTCCATAACATCTTTCTTCCAACTTCAACGTAGAACAATATTATATATTTCACCTTACTTCAACTCACCTTACTATGATTCACCTTACCTAAATGCACCTTACTTGAATTCACCTTAAAAATCACCTTCACTTGACTCCCATAATCTTAATAATAAAAAAAATAATAATCATGATAATTTGCGATAATCCACATATAACCTCACTTATGCTCTGTTTACATATATTTACTTATAATTACTAATCACTGAAAAATACTTGTTAATTAATTCTGTTTTCTTAGGGGTGGGAACCTGGCTATTTAAAGTAGTGGCTAAATGGACACTCGTGGCTATATAAAGAAATTCAAGGCATTGCGGCAAGACAACAATTATTTACTCAAACATGATAAAAAATGGATATTTACAGCAATTAAGAAACATAAACATAGTGATACATATATACAAACAAGTCAAGAAATTATCTACAACTATACAAAGTTTCCTGGATCATATCTTAAGTAATGACGCAATAGAAGTTAAATGAAGTTAATTTTTAATAAATTGAAAAATTTTAATACCTGCAGACTAAAATATGTCCAATGGCCATTTCTACTTACAGTTTCACTTGTTTTATTCGTCGCACTGTTCTTTACCTAGGATTTTTTGTCGTAAATTCAATTCACTTCTGAAGCTTACCCCACGCTAGTCCCGCCAAAGCACATCGAAAGAATATCCGTCGAGAAACAACCAATTTACATGATCAGCTTTAATTTTTTCAATCACACCACCTCCAAAGTACATTTACTTTACATTTTGACCAAACTTGTCACTACTTTTGATAGAAAATCACATTTTTCTTGCGATAACACACGCCGGCTTCATTCAACATACATGAGCTATGTCGCCATCTTGATAGAAGACGCTGCCACAATTACGTTCCACTTCGTCCCAGTGAAAACCAGTACGTTCCCTTACGTTCCGAATCCCTTGACATCTGTGTTCTTTCACATACACAGATTGACCCTCTCTCTCTCTTCCAATTGCTTCCATGATCACTGTATATACTTTCATATTAAGTTCTCGATTCATATTAAATTGTGCTATGTACTGTTATTATATTCTTTTTTATTTATTTATTTATTGAACTGTTTATAATTTTAAACATCGCTTCATATTGTTCGCTTATAACGCACCACTCGTTGAAATAAAGTTTCTGTACAATTTCACCTTTTACACACGCTCATATTTTAATATATATTTTTTAAGTCTGCTTTTGTTTTTCCTATTTTTTATAGTCTGCTTTTATGTTTTATTATTTGTTTATATATAAAAAAAAAATGATTCTACTGTAATTATTTTGCGTCATTAAGAAATATAGTTATATGAAAATTAAAATGATTAATATTATTTAGTATTGCGTCATTATTCATTTAGACCAAATCTCTGTTCCTTTAGTCACTATAGGAAACAGCTGACTCATTTCTTACTTTATTATTTTCTCTGTGACATGGACGTAAGTGTTACAAATTCTCATATGAAATAATTAATAATCCATATATAACTTTCTGTTTGCTCTTTTAGCATTTATGTATTGACATTTATGTATTGGTAATTACTACTACTGATTTATTATTTTAACTTAATTTTCTCAGGGGTGAGTACTTGGCTGCAAAGTACAGGCTAGTGAATATGCGTGGCTAAATAAAGGAATCTAAGACATTGTAGCGGAACAACTAATTCTTTACTCAAGCATTATCAAGAAATAATTATTTACAACAGAATATATCAGCATTACAAAAACAAACAAGTCAATTATAAAAAAAAAACTGTACAAAGTGTAGTCAAGCCTACCTTAAATGTATGACGCAATAAAATCAAATGAAGCTACTTGTTAAAATAATCAAAATTCTAAGATTGCAGACTGAAATACTTATGTCCTATGGCCATTATTACTTACTGCGTTGTTTATTTCACTGTTTTTACCTAGGATTTCTTTACGATTACACAAAATATGAAACACTCTCTATTTCATAACGCGCGTTTTATCGAAGCACATGGTCGACTTTTCATGAATTCACCTGTCGCAGAACTCATACCATCGATTTCATTTTCCAAGTTCACACAAACGCCGAAACAACTCTGCTCCACTTTAGAATAGCATTTGTTGCTATTACGATAAAAAAACTACATTTTTTACTGAAATTCACACCTCTCACACTTTGTTATGCGTACAACGTTTACGCCATGTTCTAGAGTCCTCTCTTCACGTAGACCAACCCGTACACGGCCTTGTGTATCCGAACAACTTCTTTGCTTGTTGTAATTAAATTTATGTTTGTCCTGCGTTCCGACACATATGCCGATATTATGATGTGCTTTGTTATATACGCTGATACATATTGATTTCTTTACATGTGTTTAACTGTTCTTCATTTATTAAATTGTCTATTGTGTAATCATTTATTTGTCCCTTTTAACCGTTCGTTCTACAATACGCACTTATTTTCGACTGACAATAACTTTTTATACAATTCATACACGTTATATCTTTTGTTGATTAATACACCCTAAGTCTGCTTTTTTACTTTATTTACTAATAGTCTGCCTTTTACTTTATCTATTTTTATTTAAATGATTTTACTTTAATTGTTTTGCGTCACAAAAGAATTTATATATGTATGCAAGAATTATAAATGTTTGGTATTATATATTGCGTCTTTCATTTTTATTTAGACCAAACCTCTATGCTTTAGTCACTATGGGAAATTATTTATTTATTATCATCATGAATATTTCTGTTACATGGCTGTTAGTGTTACATAGAGAAGCCTAAAAAATTAACCTCAAAATTCAATAAACCCAGTAAAATCCCCCACGTGGATTTGAACCCAGTACTTTTATGGTATTTTACGTTTTGATTGATTATGGAGAACCAGGCAGGCTATAAGGTCGTGTAAAAAATAAAATATGCAGAATAATCAGCTATATTTATTTCTTTTGATAAAATCCAAAAAAGTTTTATTCTAGTATGAAAAATCTCAAAACACATCAAATTCTTGTTACTTCCGGACAAAAAAACAAGCTTCCGACTTTTGGTTTTTTTGGCTATGCTCATCCGAGCAACTTAGAAACCAACGTGAGTACCAAATTTGGACCAAATCCGACAAAATATGCGGCCGTTAGAGTGTGAACACATCTTTATATATATAATTCTTCTGAACATGTGTGTTTGTCTCTGAATTCCTCCTAAATGGCTGGACCAATTTTGATGAAATTTGTTGTGTGTTATTGAGTGGGTCTCTGGATGGTTTAGATTCACAATTGAAATAGAGTTGTTACCCCTATACAATAAGTATAAATTAAACTAACTTCCTACAAGCTATAAAGCTAAAACTATGTAATATTATTTGACTATTTGAAATCTGATTACTTAAGGGTCTGCTCTAGTAAACGAGAAAGCAACCGGAAACGCAACCGCTTCTCACTGTATCCCAATCTAAACAGTGCAATTTCTTGCAGCTGAACGCTTTAACATTGCCTCATTTCACATTTTATAAGCCTATCTTTTGTAATTGAGCATTGAAAAAAAAAAAAAAATGAATATTCTTTATAAAATTTCGGATCTGGCTTGCAAATTATTTTTCATTATTAATTTTTTATTGTGTTAGGAAAAAAATTCAAACTTTGTACTTACAAAATGTCAATTACATAACAAATCAAAAGCATTTAAAAAAAAATGTAAATTGCAAGATGGATGCGTATTGTGACTGAGCTTAAAATGAGACATTGCAAACAATTTTATGATAAAAAGTAAACGAAATAAAAGGTTTGAAATTTAACATTGCTCTTATGGGATACAAATCCAAGATAGCCGCCACTACAGCAGACCCTTAAGTCAAAGGGATTAAATAGATTAACTACTCTTAAAATTAAATAATAACCGACTTCCTTTTTTAAATTCTCAAAAACAACTCGACTAATTTTTTCTAAAATTTCACAATTTACACGTATTAGTACCGGGAAGATTTAAATGGGGAGCTACAATATACAATAAAAACAAATTGCACTAAATTCCTACAAACCATAAATCTAAGAATATTTAATATTATTGTTAATTGATATAAAAAACATTTGCAATTTGATTACTTAAGTCAAAGGGATTTTTTTACTAAGAGATTTTTTGTGCTAGAAATAAATGTAGGTGATCATTCTGCACATTTTATTTTTTACACGACCTTATAGCCTGTCTGGTTCTCCCAAAACCAATCAAAATGTAAAATACCATGAAAGTATTGGGTTCAAATCCATGTGGTGGATTTTACTGAATTTTGACTTTAATTTTTTAGGTTTCTCTATGAATTTGATTTTTCACTGTTCTTAAAACCAGAATCCTTTACTTAATTATTTAGTTTATTTCTCTCTCAGTTTCTTAAATGTTATTTAAGCCACCCTTAAAATTAAAATCATGCATTAGCGAAGCATTGCCAGGTCTACTAGTATATATATAAAATTTTTTAATGACAACTTAAAACCTGTTCTGGGAACCATGATCGATGCTTATTTTACCACTGCTGACCTTAGGTCTCATCGTTAGAGTCATTGGAACAGCTCATCTTTCCTATAAAAATTCATTAAAAAGGAGAATTTCTTTTCCACTTTTGACTGGGCGTAGTACTTAATGTGTTACATAAGAAAAATGTTCTTGTTTCAGGGCACGAGATGAAAGAATGTACAGGAATAGCAACGACAGACACATTGGATAGTTCACCCAATTTCTCAGGCGAACAACAGTTTATATTTGTACGACTTTGTGTGCTTCGGGAGTATTTAGAACGTGAATTGACAATGCCAGGAATACCATTCAAGTACGACTTTGAACGAGCTCTGGATGACTGGGTGTTTATGTGTTTCTTCGTAGGAAATGATTTCCTACCTCACTTACCTTCGTTGGAAATTAGGGAAGGGGCTATCGACAGATTAATTAATCTTTACAAGAACGCTGTTGCAAAGACTGGGGTAAGTAAACTGTCAAGGGTTCTGAGAAGTACATTAAGACCTCGATAATCCGGCAAGCTCGGCGATCCGGTGATGCCGGATTATCAAGGTCTTCCTTTAAAATGGTTTAAACAGGGAATAAACTATAAATAAACGCGTAAATTACACGTTGAAACTACGTAACAATAACTGCGAAGAGAAATTGCCGCTAACTGATGGGCCTCAGGTAGGGACGGCTCCATTCCCCTTTGTTGTTGGCTTCCTTTAGTCAGCACTTGATGGGGGTTTGCTATTTTTACCCCAGCCTGTCACAAATTCTTCGAACCCCTTTCACTTCCGAACCGTGCAAAGCGGTTTTAAATCTAACAACTATTTACAAGAAATTCCAATGTATCTTTTTCCAAAGACTTCAATTTGTTCAAATAATCTTCATTCAGTGGAATACGTTAAAAAAAATACTGTCAGCAACGAAAGTGTTAAACGGTCCCTTTAGCCGGGGTCGTCCCTTTAAAGGACGGCGAGAGCACATTGTTTTGAATCGGTTCGATTTTTAGGAGAAATGTTGATTGAAATGTTTGTTTTGGACAAGTTTATTGAGCAGTAGATTTTTACGCACTGTTTTCGACGGATCCGGAGACAACAGACAGTGTAGACCGGGCCTAAATCATTCAATAATTACAAAAACTGCCATTTTTAATGGGTGCCTGTCTGGTCATTTTACTGCTAGTTTTAAAATGTAAACACCAAATTCGGCTGGCACAGCTTGAAAAATCTTGTCATTTACATAATTTTAACTGCTCCTAATTTATTTTCAATTATTGTTACGGCCTGTCCCGTTAAGTTGAAATGATGCATAATTTATAAAGCTCAGTTCATACATCACACTATACCACTACATTGATGGTTAAGCCGCGGTCACACTAGGCTGCTAGTAACTAGCCGCTGGTAATATCACCAGCAACCAGCGCAGGAGAAAGGGTTCACATTTGAATGTTGAAGGCTAGTTACTAGCCGCTAGTAAAGTGACTGTTGTTATGAAAATGAATATGAAATTGATTCAATGTTTATATAAGGCCGAGGTTTTCATTATTTTTACCGCGGTAATTATATATGACAAATATTACCTTTTATTTAAAAAAAACATGGACGAGATTTCAAAAATATTTTTTTAAACTGCATTTTAGGTAGGCCTATTTTAGGATTGAAATCTTTAAACATAGTTGCACAGTATTATAATAAATCTTAAATGACAAAAATTGTAGGCCTACCTACAATTTCGTTTCGTTTCTGAGTTTATATTTTTTAGCCGTTAACAATAACTACTCATTTTATGAATGTTGTTTCAATAAACGTGACAATAATAACCAATATAATGCATTTAAAATATTGATTATAAAAATAATCAATGACAACACTATAATGGTTACAAGACCAGGGTTCAACAGAATTAATTCAACATTTTAGTATAATTTAATTCCACATAGTTGTAATTTTATATTGGAAATGGCCTACAACTCCTTCATCAGCCACTAGTGAGCTACTAGGGGTTCACATTTTCTGGCTAGTGCCAGCGAGGAGGTCACGTGACTGCTAGCGGATGGTAGCCAGCGTTAAAAAGTTTCACAGGTTTGACTTATGTTTTCGGCTAGTAAATACTAGCCACTGGCATTATCCAGCTGCTAGTGCTGGGTCAGACTACGCTGGTTGCTGGTAATATCACCAGCGGCTAGTTACTAGCAACTGGTAACCAGCCTAGTCTGACCGCGGCTTTACTGAGCATTTGATATGAGCTTGCAAAAGTACCAAACAAAACCGACTTGAAATTTGACAATGTTAAATTTTGTCAAAAATAATTGTTTACAACTGAACTACATTAACCGAGTTTTATTTTTATTCAGTTTTAGACAATTTGCAAAAAAAAAAACAATTTTCTTCCATAATTAGAGATAAAGTAACCAACTTTTCTTAATTAGAATTTTATTATTCTTCTCAAAAACGGTTAAAGTGGTGTCATCAGGACAGTTCTTGCTTCCCCTATATTATAAGGCAGGTACAATGTACAGGTCATGTGTACACCAAAAACAGTAAAGGACCCAATATTGATCCCTGGGGTACAGCTCGAGAGTTTCTTTCCCAAGAAGATCAGTGCTATCCGTAAGAGTCTGTATAGACTACTCTTTCTGCTTTCTACATGTTAAGTAGGACCGCAAACAATCATTTGCCTTTTCACGAATTCCATAAAAATCAAGTTTCTGAAGGAGAACTACATGGTTGACACAATCAAAAGCTTTTGAGAGATCACACTTTAGAGATGTTTCGTGTATTTTCTTATCCAGCGAGCGAGTTATAGCATTTAGTTATACATAGCAAATTCTGTAGAGAGGCCTTTTCGGAATCCATGCTGACTCTCTGTTAGAACGTTAAATTTGTCAAAAGACTTCAAAATTCTGCTCAGAATTACTCTTTCAAAACTTTTAGACAAAACCTATATTATTGCTTTAGGACGGTAATTTGTGATATAGGTTTCATCTCCTTTTTTAAAGATGGGTTTTATTAGAAAATATTTAAGCTTATCAAAAAACTACAATTATTCTCAAAAGACTGATAAGAAAAGACAATGGTTATAATATGAGAAGAAGCTTTCAAAACTTTCATGGGAATACCATCCCAACCCACAGCGTTTGTATTCTTTAATCCAGAAATTACTTTATACACTTCCGCCGTAGTCGTATTTCAAAAAATAAAATTTGAAAATGGATATGACAACTCAAATATTTTCTGCAGCAATGCTACTTGTACACCAAATGAGGCTAATAAAACTAAACTAATCAGCAAACCATATTTATCACATTAGTTCTCATATTTTATACAGAAAAAAAATATTTTTATTTTGAAAATATTTTTGGGTAAACGGAGTTTCGATTAAAATGATTTGGTTACTGTACCACTGTCTCTTTCTTGGTGTTGCAATAACTTAACCCTCCCAGTGGCAGACTGCCCAAAGTGACGTTCTCTCAGGCGCAAGATGCAGCTATTTCGACAATTAGCGAGAATTTGCATACATTTGCATTTTCGATTAATTAATTCACTTAGAATTATCCAATCGTAATAAAACTGGCACCATTGGAAAGGAAATGAATTAAACTTTAATTTTTGTATTTACAACTTTTTCGTAAAACGTATATTTACATACGTAATCATCGTTTTAAAATATGCACATCGGTCTACAGCTCTTTCCGTGCGCGAATGTGCATACAATTGTACTGTTATTTCCCACTTCTTCAACGTTTAAGACCATCTACAATAATGTTTCTTTGGCAATTATAACGATACCATTGGATTCGTCAAGATTTTATCTTTCTGTTGGTGTCTTCCAATCAGATGTCACTAGAAAACTAGTATTTTTCCAAGAATTAAACTGTAAACCCTTGCGATTTTACCGTTTCTCAACCAATGAAACAGCCCATTTGTCAACCGATATTGGGAAGGCACTGCCTTATGTTTTGACAGATTTCTTTACACCATTTTGTACAGCAACGTCTGAAGTTTGTAACGGTTGAAAGTAATCCAGAAATAACCGGTTTTTTGTCTGTGTAGACGACAGTTGAAATGTAAGTTCTAGTGAGAAACTCTAGCGCGTGGGTTCCCACGTTATTCAAGTGTCCCGTCCTATTTATAGGCAGAGTGTAAGGTAGCGGCTTTTCATTAGATTGATGTCATTTTGTTATTCAAATAAATATAACTCAAACACTTTTGTGAACCAAGGAAATACAAGTATACCGTTCTTTTCTTTGATTTATCCTCTACACTTTGTTATAATAATATTTCATTTTTGAGCAAAGCATATATTAGTAAATGACGTTACAATCTAGGCCTAGGTTTGTTACCAGTCGTGTACTTGGAACATAAAAACTGTTTTTTTCAAAATAAAAAATTTGAAATTGATAAATGTTTTTATACAGTTCTATTTAGAACTAAATTACGAAACTTTTTTACGCTTACGAAAAAAATACAAAAAATGTTTACTACTTGTTATGTAGGCCTAAAGTTGAACTTTTTCCTTTCGTTACTGAACATATTTTGTTTCTTGAGCTAATAACTTTTACAATTTCAATATAAACTAATTTTTAGTGGCATATTTGAATTCTTTGAAGTTTCTTCTACAAAAAAGCTATTAAACACTTTTGGATTGGGGTTCATTTACTATTTTTGGCGAATTTTTAAAAATATGCTTGCAAAACGCTAAAAACGGGCTGGCCAATTTAAGCTTTAACCGTGCAGTTCTAGGGTTAAACTTTTGTTGTGTGTCATTAATACTTATAAGTTATGTTATGTTAAAATTAATTATAAATAATTTAAATGGTAGTGACGTTGACCAACTAACTGATGGGTGTTATGATGATTCCAGATTGAAATAAGATTCATTTACAGGTAGAAATTGTTGGGTAAATTTTGTCTATGTTGTTCAGTCGTTTATTTTTAAATTTGTGTTAAACTTCTTTTAAACGCTGAGTGGGAATCAATTTGGTTTCAGGGTGGGTAGGAGCACTGGTGTTGCTTTGTTGAATTTTCTTTCTGACATTTATGAAAATATTAATAGGGGAAGGAATGGTGGAGGTATGTTTTTGGATCTCAGGTAGGCGTTTGATCGCACTGTAGATCGCTCTATTCTGCTCGCCAAATTACAAAGATATGGAATAAGAGGAGCGGTATATTAGTGGTTTAGCAGTTATTTGCTTGGTCGAATGCAATGCATTAAAATTGCTGACAGTTTTAGTAGCAGTAATGCGGTTAATTTCGGGGTTCTGTTTTAGGTGCTTTGCTTTTTATAATATATGTTAATGACTTATGCAATGCTCGCTTTAAGGGTAAAGTTACCACATATGCAGATGACACAGCTTTGTCTTATTGTGGTGAGTCTTATGAAGAAATTAAAATCTCAATGGAACACGATTTAAAATCTTTGCAACTGTGGTTTTTAAAAAACAACATGTTCTTTAATGTATCTAAGAGCAGCTATATATTTTTTAATCTATTGGGGAGGGGAACTTTTGATAAGTCTGTTAAGTATCATAACACGTGATGCGGTTTAATAAATGAATGAGCGTGATTGTGATATTATTAAGAATGTTGAATCCATAAAGTACTTAGGTTTGTTTATAGATCAGAGGTTAAACTGGAAAATGTATGCTGATAAATTGAAACAAGAGTTATTTGTCAGTCTTCGTAGTTTCTGTCTTTTAAGAAATATGTGTCCTTTATGCATGACTAAAATAAATTTATAATACCTCAGTGGAGCCCAGAATTCAGTATGGAATTGAATGTTGGGACGGCATTTACTTTTAAAATATTAGGCCATCTACATATATAAAAGCGAAATACCACTCACTCACTCATCACGATTTCTCAAAAACTACCGAACGGATTGAAATGAAATTTGGTATGTAGCTTCCTCTAGGGCCATAGGTGCTCACTAAGAAAGGGTTTGAAAAACTCATAATTTTAGGGGGGGTTTGGGGGGATCAAAGTTATTAAAACATGATTTCTTCAAAACTACCAAACGGATTGGAATGAAGTTTGGTATGTAGCTTCCTCTAGGGCCATAGGTATTTACTAAGAAAGGGTTTGAAAAAACTCGTAATTTTAGGGGGGGTTTGTGGATTAAAGTTATTAAAACATTATTTCTTTAAAACTACCGAACGGATTGGAATGAAATTTGGTATGTAGCTTCCTCTAGGGTCATAAGTGTTCACTAAAACAGGGTTTTAAAAATTTTTAAATTTTAGGGGGGTTTGGGGGGTAAAAATTACTAAATCACGATTTATCCAAAATTACCGAACAGATTTGAATGAAATTTGGTATGCAGCTTCCTCTAGGGCCATAGGCGCTCGCTAAGAAAGGGTTTAAAAAAATTCGAAATTTTAGGGGGGTTTGGGGGGGGATCAAAGTTATTAAATCACGATTTCTTCAAAACTACCGAACGGATTGGAATGAAATTTGGTATGTAGCTTCCTCTAGGGCCATAGGTGCTCACTAAGAAAGGGTATAAAAATTTCGAAATTTTAGGAGGGGTTTGGGGGGATCAAAGTTACTAAAATCATAATTTCAGATCTTTTATTATTATGACAATAGTGCTTTTATTATTTAAGATCTATGTATATAAAAGCCAAATACCACTCACTGACTGAACACTTAAAAAGAATACAATTACGTTAAAAAGACTTAAAATACCAACCACCACTGGCAACGCCGTACGGGTCAGCTAGTTAGTTATAAAACAGAAACACCTCATAAGATGCATATAAAAAGGCCTTAGAAATTCACATTCTTTGCCACTGTTTAGGCAGCTAAAACTTCTTCCTTTGAGACATTTATATAGTTTTAAAGTGTTAAAATTATTTTATCTTAGAAGTAGGCAGAATTTATCTGATGAGAATGTATACCGACAAAGATTGCGGTCTAAATATAATATAGATTTGCCTCGTCCTTTCAAGAGGCTTTTGTGAAATTCTATTTGCATTCTGCACCAAATATTTTTAATAGGATTCCCAGCTTTTTTTAAAAACATGAAACATAAGACAAAATTTGTAACGCAACTAAAACCCTGGTTATTTTCTCTGGCTTATGTGGAGTGTTTTTTTTAAAGTGCTTGTTTGATGTTGGTAAATCTTTGTCATTCGTTGAGCTCGCTGCTACTATTGGTTTTTTAGTTAGGAGAATAATTTTATATCGATATCTACAGGCTGCTCTGTCAAATAATTTGCAAAAACTTTTAAATTTTATTGTATATTTCTTTTTTAATTTGTAATGCATTTCATAAATTCCACCTTTTAATTTTATGTAATAGCACTTTATTTATTTTTTTTATTCTTATAGTCATTGTTAGCATATTAGGAGTTTGATTTAGTTCTTTTTTTTTGAGAGCCCGAAACAGGCTGAGCCTATAGGGTTTCCTACATTTTTTATAGAAATTATCATATTATTATTAGTTTTTTTAGTTTTGTTTTTAGTTTAATTTTGATATTCAAATGTAAATATTGACTGTATTGTATTTTTTCTTTCTTTCTAACTGACAAATCTATCGTTGGCGAGGCTCAATTAAAATTTTAATATAATTTTAAGTAATTGTGTTTCCTCGACTATTCCAGGGTTTTGTCACCGACAGCGGAGATGTTAACCTAGACCGGGTTCAAGTTATAATGGGAGAGCTCGGTAAAGTGGAAGACGAAATATTTAAGAAACGACAACAAACGGAACAAATGTTTAAACAAAGAAACAAGATGAGAAAAAGAAGCGAGAAACAGAGAGCCCGTCCTGCATTCCTTCCTCAAGGGCAGTTTGCACCAACTGTAAGTTTAAGAGTGGGAAGGGTATCAGAAAACTAATTTAAACAGCTTGTTTTTCAGAAAAAGTCTGTAGGTAGAAAGATTTTTGATTTATTCGTTGGTTGAAATAATTTATAATATTTCATTTTAATCCATAAACGAAAATTAAGTTGAAGTAACGTACTCCATTTTACAGTGTTGTAGTACGCTTACCTATTAAATGCACGGGGTGCTAAAAAATTCTTGCAAAATATTTTAGAACTTGTTCAATACATCAAAGCAAACATATAATAATGTGTATTTTTTACATATGAAATAATATCTCAACAACCGTAGGAGCTACACCTTCACACTTTGCAGTTATTAAAACCCTACATGTGTCGGACTGCTCAATTTGAGCACTCGTGGGGGCGTGGCACTTGGCCTAGGTCTACTTTGACAACTCTACTTGTATTGAATATTTCACCCATTACAAAAAAAAAAATCATCCAATCACAATAAAACAAAAACCGTTGGAAAGGAAATGATTTAAACTTTAACTTTTGTGTTTACAAATTTTTTCTAAAACGTATAGTTAATATGTAATCATCGTTTTAAAATTGCAGTTTTCTGTAAACCTATTGCCGCACGTGAAATTACAAAGAAATTCACTTTGTCACTTCTCTAATGCTCAGTATCACTCGACAAAAATATTTTGACAATAATATAAATTCGTCAAGATTTTAAATTTCTAAAACTGCCTTCTAATTACGCGTCACTCTTATAATATCGAAAATATAAATTAATTTTTTTGTAAAACCTTACAATTGGATAGTTTTTAACCAATGAAACAGCACATTTTGCATTCGAAATCGCTTACAATTGGTTGTATTTCCATTGATATCGTTTTGTAGGGAAAACTTGGATCTTTAATTTGGTGTTAAGTAAACTAGATTTTACTGGTTAGATGTTATTCAAACAGCAGTGGGGATATACAGACTTTCTTAGAATTCAAACCACCGCTTGAGATCGCAAAGCAAGTTTGTTTCCCTTGCTGTTCTAACGGTCATTTTGTATTCCCTTTATCCGCGCGAACTTTGGTCGGTTTATTCTAATTTTGTGGAACAAGTAATACAACGTGAAATAGTTTACAAAATGAGAATTTACAAGTGTAGAGATAAATTCTATGATTTATTCTCTACACTTCTTATAATAATATTTTATTTTTGGGCAAAGGATATATTCCTAAATTACTATTCAAACTAGGCCTAGTTTTGGTAGCAATCTTGTTGCAGGAACATAAAAACTGGTGTTTTCAAAATAAGAAATTTGAAATTGATATATATTTTTATACAGTTCTATTTAGAACTAAATTACGAAACTTTTGTACATTTTGAAAAAGTTGCAAAAATTTGTACTACTTTTTATATAGGCCTAAGTTAAATTTTTCCTTTCGTTACTGAACATTTTCGTTTCTTGATGTAATAATTTTGTACATTTTACATCAATCAATTTTTTACTTGGATATATGTATTATTTGAACCTTCCTCAAGAAAAAAAGCTATGGAAGACTATTGGATTGGTTTATAATTAATTACTATATTTGGTGAATTTTTTAAAATATTCTTGTACACACACCGAAATGGCTTGGCATTGAAAAAAATTATCATGGACAGCTGTAGGGTTAATGACTAAGTATGTAATTCTGCATTGCTTCAATTATTTTAAACGTTGGCCATTTGTACAACTTTATAGTAATTGGGTGCAGAATTTTTGAAACATTTTACATTGTGGAAACGTTCTACAACTAGGCATTAATTACCACTTTCAGTGCTACGGCATATTAGGGTCTTCTTACGAATGGCCAGCAAGATGGCGCCCAATTAAATGATCATAATTTGCTTTGTAATCACCATTTTCCTAGGCTCTGTACCTGGACTAATAGAAGGGTTCCTACCATTTACTCAGGTTAAACAAATTGCTCTAGACAACGACTAAACTCGCTCTTTTCCAATGTAAAGTGAATGGGACAGGTGCGGTTAAAACCGTGACCAGTCACTTGGAAGGTCACGTTTTGCGGGTTTAACCAAGCTCAGAACTGAATGTGAAGTAAAATCTGAATGTTGTAACTCATATGGATCCTGAGAAAGTAAATATTGTATAAAAACACAAGGAGACATACAATGTAGTGAAATCTGGAGAGTTTTTATAGCACCTTGCATACATTAAAAAAAATGTCTTAAATAAAATTGATATCTAGTTTAACCAAAAACCCTACTGGTGATAATTTTTTTTTTTTTTAATATAGTGTAACGTTTTTTAAGGTCGAAAGCTTGAGTTTTTAATTAAGACTTCAGTCATGCGTATTTAAAATAAAATAAAGTGTAATTTTGTAGGCTTACCCTTCTACTGAATTATGCTAGAACATCAGGTTGAATATACAAGTCATACAGTTTGTTTTTGTCTAGCCAATAGGTCAGGGCGGACAAGCTCTACAAAATGTGCGGCAAGAAGCGTACTATCAAAGAGTACAAAATATGCACCAGAATAGTCACGGAGGAAGCGGAGGTGGAGGTGGAGGGAGAAACTCAGATCAGGTAATCAAATTGTTATTAAGAGAATCGTGACAGGTTATTATGGCTTACAAAAACATGCAGCTTAGGAGAATCCCTCCTCATATTCCCCAGGAATTTCAGTTCCACAAACATGCACATTGTGCCTGTTTATTTTGTACTAATTGAACGTTGACTCGTGATCAAAATTGAGTCCATCGTTCCAACCATCTTCTTCAACTCAATATGATTTACTCAAATGAAAGTCGGGAGTATTTAAAAATAGAATTCAAAATTTAGTGCCTAAAAAGTAGTTATGAATGTGTTTGATAGTTTATTTAAACTGCTTATAGCAGTTGAATAGTTTTTTGGCAATAGGTCACGAAATCACATAAATATAATTAATTGAAACTGCATTTAAAAGTCTGATGTAGACTATAAATCAATAACCAAATCGTTAAAGACTAAAAAACATGGGCTATAATACAGTCAACTCCCGATTATCCGGGATAATTACCGGCAAGACACTCACGGATAATGTGAAATCCTGGTTAAAGCAATTCGTTATAGCATAGGACACAAATACAAGGTATTATGCAAGAATTATAAACATAATGGATATACTGTACCTTTAATCACTCTTAAAACGTATAAAAAACTACAAACACTGCATTATTTAGATTTAAATAGCAGTACAGCAATATATTATTTACAATGTTCAAACACGATTAAAATAGTCCATCAGAGTTTTTTGTTTATTCGCGTTTGCTTCCTTTTTCAAAATTGTGGATCTTATTTTTCGTAACACGAGCTTGTCACATAATAATGCATCACCTTGACCGTCTAAATAGTCAAGAAAGCCTTCGACTTAACTCAGAGCAGTGCTGTGTGTCACTTTCGGCTAGAGATGTTACGTCAATAACCCAAGTGCTACTTAGTAACTGCTACTCGTGATTGCAGTAGCATCAGTTGCGTGTTAGTCGTTATTCGTTTGCTACAAGGCCGCCCGCTCTCCTGTCACCCGCATTTTTTCTTTTTCACTTCTCGCCCCACCACCGCTCTCGTCTCTCGGCCCGGTTGAGCCGCAACCCGTACAAACCGATCCCGTTTAATCGGGAGTTGACTGTAGTTTCTTAACATTTGCATCCGTTTACTTCCAAACATAACCTTATGCGTGCAGAAGATGCTGATTAACCATTTGCTTACAAGCATATCCTTAGTTTGTATTAATCAGGACTATTATTTTATTATGACCAATTTAATATATATTCTATTTTCACACATATTAAATTGTTTTTGCGATGCTCGCAGTCTTTTTCTGCATTTTTTTACTTGCTACGTACATTTTGTTTCTTGTCAGGCATTTTCAAACAGTTGTAGGATTAATTAATATGCATTATTTTTCAAACACTTTTCTGTACAACACATATAGATAACTCTTATTGAACATTGCTTGTGATACTATACACATTTGTCCATAATATAATAGATTTATGCATATCTTGTGGTACAGACATGTGTTTTCGTACACATCTCGTTTGGTATTGGTTCTGGCTTAACTGTGTTTGCAGTGTAAACAATAGATTGAAAATGCCTGACAGGAGGTGAAAGTTATGAAACCAGTCAATAAGAACACAATAAAGGACTCGAGCAGAGCAAAAGAAATCCTTGTGAAAAATTTAATTCAAATAAAACAAATCAGTCCAGTAAAACAATAAAAAAAATCATTGGGAAACAATTTTGTTTTATTCAGTTGTTAGAGTATCTACTTTTTTTTTTAATAACGCTATTTAATATTTTCTTTTTATATAAAAACATATTGATCAGTTGATATTTTTCTAGAACAACAGGGGACAGAAGCGACCAATGGACGATGACTCTTCAGAAGAAGAAGAAGTAAATGATGAAGTACGTCTTTGGGAGGATGGTTTTAAGGAGCGTTACTACGAATCCAAATTTGATATTGATAGCGACAATCTGCAGTTCAGACACAGTATAGCGTTGCAGTACGTTCGTGGGTTGTGTTGGGTTTTACGTTATTACTATCAGGTGAGGAAGCGATGGTTAATGCAAGACTTGGTCCCTCTCTGATGTATTAATTTACTCTTGGATATAGTCTTGAAATTTGTGTATAAATTACTCTAAAATGGTGAAAATTTCTATTGAAAAATCCGAGATTAATTGAATCAACTTTTGTAACCTGTTTTGAATCGCTGATAGGTTTTTATTGTAAGATGTTTGGCCGCCTTGAATTTCGATGAAGGATTTTTCAGATTTGAAATGCGAGGTTAAACATTTAATTTCAGATTAGAGAAAGCTTGGATTTGTTCCATATCTAATATGAATGTTTATACAATGGGAATAAAAAAAAACATAGTTTTTCCGCTTCTGTTTTACACTGTATCTCGAAATACCAACACAAAAGTGCCTTGAGTTTTAGTTTGTTTCTAGATAAAATAAAACCTGAGCACAAAAACTCACAACAGATACGTTTACTAACTTCAAACGTATTTCAACGACAATGCCGCCATCCTCAGTGGTGCACAGACAGGCTACGGTAAACCAAACTATAACTTACTATAAAAATACTGTGTTTCTTGATTATGGCCATTTGTATTTGTCACTGTAGTAAACTAAATGACTTTAATTGTTTATTGCTATTACAGGGATGTGCATCTTGGGATTGGTATTTCCCCTACCATTACGCACCGTTTGCTTCAGACTTTCAGAACATTGGAGGCTTGTCTACGGCTTTTGAACGTGGGACGCAACCGGTAAGTCTCTTCAAGTACTGTCGGCCTAGATCGCGTCAATGACCCTGTCAAGTTAGCGACGTTTTCTGTACAAAAAATATATAGAAAAAACTACAAACAAATAAATGCTACCCCAAGGTTATAAACCTGTTAATGGCTTTATGTCTAAACTTAAAAACTAATTGATACTAAATCTACACGTTAAACATAAAATACACATGAAAAAAGAACATTACAAAATTAATTTACATAGGCTAGAAGTTGACAAACTGCAGCCGACCGAACCCAGCAAAAAAAAAAAAAAAAAAAAAAACAACAAATTTACATAAGGTTACAAATTTAAATAAAAACAAAAAACTATCGTCCTATCATAATTACTTCAAACAGGATATTTAAAACAATAAGAGTTACTAATTTACATTTACTAGCCTAATGCTAATCTATTTATAAACTAAATAGCCTACATCTCTACAAAAATGTTCACTATGTATGGGTTTGGGTTAAGTGGAAGGGAGGACTTTGGTGGTACTAACTTCACTCAAAATAAAGGCTGTAAATCAAATTCAATTATTTAAAATAACTTAATTTAATTTAGTTAAATTTCAATGTTTATTCTTACTTATTTACTATCTCTGTGAGCCTCCATCCATAGCCGAAAACAAGATGTTTCTCGCTCAATCTAGCAGCAGTATAGAATAAAATAAGATTTTTCAATACATGCTGTAATTTGGGATGTTCATCCATGTATTTGTACTTTTTGGGTCAAATTAATTTCTAAAATTTATTTTTTTAAGGTCACTTTTTTCATCACATTTGAATAAAATATCTTTCAATGTCTAAACTCCCTCTTTTATTCAATGTGTTTTTGTTTCCAGTTCAAACCGTTGGAGCAGTTGATGAGTGTATTTCCTGCTGCTAGTAGTAGCCATGTACCATCTCCTTGGGCAACACTCATGAGCGATCCGGTAAGTCGTGTACATCTACTGTGTGTCGAACTGTTACTTATTGTCTTTATCCTTTTCAAAGTATTGTTATTTCAGCCCTTTTATATGAAGTACTTATTCATTTTAACAAGAAGGACTTGTTTGTTTTTGACAAAATTGTCTGTTTTGTTTTTTTTTTAAGTGTAAATTAGTAATAATAAATGTTAAAACAATAGTAATTATTTTACTTGTTTAACTATAGTGCAGTAAATAAAATAGAAAATATAAGGTCGCATCAATAAAGTGCAGTGCTGATCTATTAAGAAACATTACAACTAATCTAACCTTCAAAGTACCGCTGACTAATTACAAAGTTCTCCCAACGTAGAAAATGCGTCCTCAGGCATCTTTTTAATTCCTTTAATAATTTTTGTTTTATCTCAATTGTGACAAATTTTTGAGATTTTTGTTGATTGTTTGATCTAGTGGACAGAATTCTTGATGAATAATTCTCTTGTATTTAAAGAAAACGGTCATCATGACCTCGAATCTTGACTGATGTTATTTCTTGGGTCTATGAGAATTATTGCTTTTCCATTGTGAGCTTTAGTCTCCACATCCTAACTGTAAATCAATAATTTTCATCACCTGTTGTCATTGTTTCCCTTTTCAACTAGATCATCACGGACTTCAGCCTGATGTTTATGATCCTTGTCATGGGGTAGAGACAAAGATAACACAACTTATTCCCAGTTTTTGTTAGGATCACTTTAACACGAACCAAATGAAAGGTTCAACCATTTCTTGAACGATTTGAGCGCACACGAGTTCATTCATTCGCGCAACAGGACACTTTTCGGTCAATGTTCATCCAGAACTATTGTCATATTCGTTTAGCTACACCATTCGTGCCACCTTGAGCCAAAGCAGTCAAAAACTTCAAGGCTGAGCAGTTTGTAAATTTTCTGTGAACGTTTTCCCCAGCATTATCTTGATGTACGACTTTGACTGACGTACTTTTTTTTAGGGCGAAGGGGTTACTGGTTTTCCTTCGAGAACTCTGAATTTTCATCTCAGTGACATAACCATAGACCTAACTTTCATCTCCAGTTACAGTTTTGGCCATGAAGTCCGGATCTGCATAAAGACGATCCTTCAATTGCGTGCAAACTGAGACACAATTTTCCTTCTTTTTAAATTCCATTTTGTGGTATCCAAGTCACTTCTATAGTTAAATATATTTATTAATTAATATAGTTACCTATATTTTTCCGTCTTGTGACTTTGTTTTCTCTTCCTTTAATACGCGTTTCGGGTCCCATCATCAGTTATATTAAAAATTCCCTCCATAGGAGTTTGTTACGTCATTATTATACGTAAACTTATAATTTTGTTGTCTTATCAACACGATGCTCACTGTCGCTTATCACGCATGACACTGAAGTTAAAAAAGGGAGGTACCAGAGCCAAGGGGCGTTTCCTGTCTTATCTATCTAAAGACACAACGAGTATTCAATTGCCGTATCATATAAATAATTAGATTTAAACGACAATTGTTCATTTAACAAACTTCCTGGGTTGTTCTTATGTGCCCTGTAAATTTCCAATTCTTCAGCAGCGTTCATGAATCAGCCCTTCCCACAAAAACGGAGTCGTTTCATGTGTCAAAGTCTGTGTA
>JAGFPH010004358.1:44215-73569 GCA_018207615.1 Philaenus spumarius | reverse complement strand
TACAAATTGGCGCAGCCAACTTGGGGCTCGTCAATAGAGGCTCTAAGGTTACATTGTAAGTACTTTTTCAAAAGCAAAACAAACCGAAGATTGTATTGCGTTATTCCAAACCTTATTTACCATGGAAAATTTTAATGATATTTCACATCTTCTAAACTATACCATAAGATTTAAACCTTTTTATTTTGTTCATTTTTGTACCTTGATTACAACTATTAGATTTCAGCAATAACTTTTATTATTCAACATCATTATACCTCGATTTCAAGTTATTCTTGTTTTAAATTTATAATTTAGTGTTAAACTTACAAAACATGCATGCATAGTTAAGGAATTTCAATTTTACTTAAAAAAGTACGTATTTTAAAAGAAAATTAAAAATAATTAACAATCCAAAAACATGGTAGTAAAGAAATTAAATTTGCATTATGATGTTACTAGTACCAAGTAGTTTATCTCCAACAAGTTTGAACACTGTTCATCAGCCGCCCTGTATTATAATGCATTCATTTCTTTGAATCATACTTCCTGGACCATTAT
This sequence comes from Philaenus spumarius, assembly GCA_018207615.1. Classification (NCBI taxonomy): domain Eukaryota; kingdom Metazoa; phylum Arthropoda; class Insecta; order Hemiptera; family Aphrophoridae; genus Philaenus; species Philaenus spumarius. The sequence goes on along the minus strand of JAGFPH010004358.1, from coordinate 73,029 downwards.
TGTAAAAATTTTTAATTGATTTACTAACCTTCAAATGGTCCTATTAACCCTAGCACCGGCAGTCACTCCAACACATTTGTAACGAGTGATTGTGTTGTATATTCGACCCACTAAAAATATTCCAATCTCAAAAAGACAAACACCATTGGAAAGGTAATGTTTCAAACTTTAATTTTTGTACTTACAATTTCGTTCTAAAATGTATATTTACTTGTGTAATCATCGTTTCAGTTTACGTGTTGTCAGAACAACTGTGACGTAACACGCCTATACTGGCGGTATTCCAGTTTCTTTATCCCTACCTATAGCCCGCCCAGTATTTTTTCTGAGTTAAACCTATATACCGTTTTATTCATTACACCTTCCGCTGTCTGAAACTGTCATCCAATCAAAATTCAGTCAAACAGTTCTAAAGCTAGGGGGAATTTTGTAGACCCTTGCAATTGGTCCCTTCAACCAATAAAACAGCACATTTTGCGTTCGATATATCTCTTATAATTCGAATTATTTCAATAGAATTTTTTATATCTATTTATAGACCAAAGTTCAATCTTTCGTTTGGTGTAAAGCAAACTATATTTGACTGGTTAGATGTTATTCAAACAGCAGTTTAAAGTACATATTTGCGCAGAATTCATACTACCGCTTGAGTTTGCAAAACAAGGCTGTTTCCATTGTCTTCAACAGTCATTTTTTGAATTTCCTTTGTCCGCACGAGGTTTCATTTGTTTCATCTCACTTTTGTAATTCAATTGATTCCAAGTAAAACACTTTTATGATAAGGTAATATACAAGTATACAGTTCTTTTCTTTGATTTGTTCTCTACACTTTGTTATAATAATATTTCATTTTTTTGCAAAGCAAATATTCCTCAATTACTTTTCAAACCAGGCCTAGTTTTGTTAGCACCCTTTTAGTTGGAACATAAAAACTGGTGTTTTCAAAATAAGAAATTTGAAATTGATAAATGTTTTTATACAGTTCTATTTAGAGTTAAATTACAAAACTTTTTTACGTTTATGGAAAAAATTACAAAAAATGTTTACTACTTTTTATGTAGGCAAGTAAATAGTTGAACTTTTATTTTTCGTAACTGAACATTTTTTGTTTCTTGAGCTAATAACTTTGTAAATTTTACATCTATAATTTTTTTACTGGCATATATAAATTCATTGATTTTTTCTCTACAAAATAAACGGTACCAGATAACTGCCACATACTTTCTCCCATTTGAATGAAACAGGATGTCTAGTAACAGGGAAAATAGGGAAAACCTGGAAAAGTCAGGGAATTTGACTTGTTTGGAAAAGTCAGGGAAAAGTCAGGAAATTTTGATTAAGGTCAGGGAAAAATGACATTTCTAAGGAAAATAGTTAAAAATAACTATTTAAAATCATAGATTAATACAAATTTTAATTGAGAAAATAAACATTAAAGATAAGATGAACTTCTAAATTAATCAATAAGAAAACTATGCATTCTGATATGTAAAAACAATTAATTATCGGCAAGTTAAGCGAGTGATTGTGGCAGCTTGTTCCAATGCACTTGCCTTGATATGACTTTGAAACCTTTCTCTAACGTGCTATTTCTAAAAATGTTAGTTTTATTATTAAATGTTTTCAAATTTGGGTATCTTCGTATCAATTAATTAAATATTCAATGCAAATCTGTACTGGTAGCAGGATTACAAAAACCATTTACTGTAGTTATTTCTTTTGTTATAACGTAATAATATATAATTTGAGTAATTCATTGTTTAATTCAATATTTATAGTATTAAATATTGAACTGTTATAATATTACCGTGTTTAATTAAATATTTAATTAATTCCCTAAAAATTTATTTGCTCACCAATATAATTTGATTTATTTACTAAAATTAAATTAGCTTGGCTTTGTTTGTGCTTTGTCTAAAATTGGTCAGGGAAAACGTTATTTAGTCAGGGAAAAGTCAGGGAATTTCAAAAGGTCATATCACTAGACACCCTGTGAAACTTTATACCTTCCCAAGAGTAGCATAGGAGGTGGTTATTTAGAATTTCAAAAGTAGGAAAATGTTACCATGGAAAATATTAGATGCATGTAACACACATCCATATTATATTATTATTATTATTATTAATTAAACTATTCGATCGATTTCGAACAAATTTGCACCAAACATGTCAATTAGACCTGTATCGATGCACGGAAAAATGTTTTGAAAATTTTTGAAAAACAACTCAATTTTTGGCCAAAAACCCCCAAAAATCTGTTATTATTATTACCTAAACGAGAATTTTTAGAAAGATGCGTTTTTTTTATATTGTAGGGTACATTAAGGGCTACAAATAAGCCAAATTTTATCAAAATCGTTAGAGCCGTTTTTGAGAAATTTTGATTTTTTTAGTTTTTTGGCCATTTTTGGGGGGTAAAACCCCTTAAAAATCCAAAATTTGAAAAAATTAACAAAACGCCTAGATATATTCCAAAAATACATCTACATACCAAATTTCATCAAAATCGGACCGTTGGTATGGTCTCCAGCTCTGAACACATCCTCACAGACACACGGACAGACATCACAAAAAATACACTTTTTTGGGTTCAAGGAGCACCAAAACAAATAATTCCACTAAAAATATTTTTGGGTTCTTGGAGCACCAACACAGATAATTCTACTAAAGATTTTTTTGGGGTTCAGGGAGCACCAAAACAGATAATTCCACTAAAAATTCAAATTCGAAAATTTTGACGAAAACAATACTTTCTCCATATACTACGTATAGGGTGGAGAAAGTAAAATCTATGGAACAGTTTTGGATTGGGGTTCATTTACTATTTTTGACGATTCATTTTTGAAAAAATGCTTGCACACGCCAAAAAATCCATTTTCGTTAACATTGCCGGTTCTAGGGTTAAATAATAGGACCATTTGAAGGCTAGTAAATTAATTTAAAAAATATTTATAATTTATTTAATCTATTACTTGCCTTAGCAATCTTTAGGACAGTCAATAATTGACAGCTATTTGCCTTTTTATCATGCATCATCAGAACTTACTAACACATTTAACCAACAAATAAAGTGAACATTTAAAAAAAAACTTAATAAAATTGAAGGCCGATTATTCAGGTTGGTATGTTGGTGGCTATGGGTGGGAGACATCTCATCTATCAAGTCAAAGATTTAGTTGGATTGAAACTGTGTTCGGTCGTTAACCCTAGAACTGGCACGGTTAAAGCTAAAATTGTCCAGCTAGTTTTTAGCGTTTTGCAAGCATATTTTTAAAAATTCGCCAAAAATAGTAAATGAACCCCAATCCAAAAGTATTCAATAGCTTTTTTGTAGAAGAAACTTCAAAGACTTCAAATATGCCACTAAAAATTAGTTTATTTTGAAATTGTAAAAGTTATTAGATCAAGAAACAAAAAATGTTCAGTAACGAAAGGAAAAAGTTAAACTTTAGGCCTACATAACAAGTAGTAAACATTTTTTGCATTTTTTTTGTAAGCGTAAAAAAGTTTCGTAATTTAGTTCTAAATAGAACTGTATAAAAACATTTATCAATTTCAAATTTTTTATTTTGAAAAAACAGATTGTAACGTCATTTACTAATATATGCTTTGCCCAAAAATGAAATTTTATTATAACAAAGTGTAGAGGTTAAATCAAAGAAAAGAACGGTATACTTGTCTTTCCTTAGTTCACAAAAGTGTTTAAGTTATATTTATTTGAATAACAAAATGACATCAATCTAATGAAAAGCCGCTACCCTAAAGCTCTGCCTATAGGACTGGACACTTGAATAACGTGGGAACCCACGCGCTAGAGTTTCTCACCAGAACGTATGTTTCAACTGTCGTCTAGACAGACAAAAAACCGGTTATTTCTGGATTACTTCACACCGTTACAAACTTCAGACTTTGCTGTACAAAATGGTGTAAAGAAATCTGTCAAAACATAAGGCAGTGCCTTCCCAATATCGGTTGACAAATGGGCTGTTTCATTTGTTGAAAAACTGTCCAATCGCAAGGGTTTACAGTAATTCTTGGAAAAAATACTGATTTTATAGTGACATCTGATTGGAAGACACCCACAGAAAGATAAAATCTTGACGAATCCAATGGTATCGGTATAATTGCCAAAGGAATATTAGTGTAGATGGTCTTAAACGTTGAAGAAGTGGGAAATAACAGTACAATTGTATGCAGATTCGTGCACGGAAAGAGCTGTAGACCTATATTTTAAAACGATGATTACGTATGTAAATATACGTTTTACGAAAAAGTTGTAAATACAAAAATTAAAGTTTCATTCATTTCCTTTCCAATGGTGCCAGTTTTATTACGACTGGATGATTCTAAGTGAATTAATTAATCGAAAATGCAAATGTATGCAAATTCTCGCTAATTGTCGAAATAGCTGCATCTTGCGCCTAAGAGAACGTCACTTTGGGCAGTCTGCCACTGGGAGGGTTAAATAAATTCCCTTTGTCCTTGTAATTGTTATATGTTTGGTAGGCATCCAAAGTATTTAATTTATGTCCAATGTAAAGAATGATACTCGTTACATGCTCAGCAAAGTTATATTTGGTGGAATTTATATTTAATTTCATACTGGATGGTATACGTTCCTTGAATCTTTTACGGAAAGGTCGTCCTGTCTGTCTGATGAAATTTTTTGGGCAATCATTACAGTTAATCTTATATTCTCCGGTCTTATCATATTTGTTGGGGGTGGTAGTCATTGATGTTATTAGTGATTTGAGGGTGTTAGTTCTATATTCTATAGTGTAGCCTGCTTTCTGAAAATTGTTTTTATTTGAAAATGTACGACTTTGTTATATTTTGTTACTACATATGGGTTCTCTTTATCATGTTCCTTTTTATTATTTACAAATCTATTGTTTAATTTATCATCGACTGTCGTAACACTGTTGCTACGTATTTGATGGTAATTAGTTCAATTTGGTACCTTTCTGCGTTCAGAGATCCGCTTTTTGTCCGTTTTCGTATTAAAAATTAAATTTATTTTCCAGTATATTTAAAATTTCTTTAATAGTAGGTATATTCGTGTAAAGGTTGGTGGTGTCGAATGAAACCAAAGTTGCGTTGGATTTTGGTTTTATGTTGTTCAGTTTATCTATAAAATCATAACTATTTTTCACACTATGGTTTTTTACAAAAAAGAAGTTGTTATGAATAATATTTTCTATTTTCTTGGCTGATCTTAAGGTCGGTGCATCACGGAAATTGACCAGTGGTTGGTTTTGTTTTAGTTTTGGAAAGGCTCGTAGATTGGGTGCTGAAGGATTAATCAAATACAGGGTGCGGCAAAACCGTCTAAGCAGTTTCTATCGATTACCACTCGGGCTGTGGTGGGGGTAGGAAGTCGCGCATAGTCTGTTGTTGTTCCTTTGGCAATCCCATTTCAGTAGCCAACATGGTTTGGACCAGTGCACATCGTGGGTTTGCCGTACGGGCGTATTATGAAAACAACAGATCTGTGATTGCTACACAACGAGCATTTCGGCGACGGTTCAACATTACGCGCAACAATGCCGTTCCTAATGCAACCACGATTCGGTCCTGGGTTCGACAGTTGGAGGAAACTGGTAGCACACTAAGAACAGATACACATGGCAGACGCATATCCGTAAGAACACCAGAAAATGTGCAGCGGGTGAGAACAGCAGTTCAACAATCACCGATGCGTTCTGCTTGAAAACATGCTGTTGCATTGGGGATTTCAGACCGCAGTTTGAGAAGAATTCTGCAGTTCGATTTGAAGTTCCATCCCTTCAAAATAATGATTGCTCAAGAATTGCGCCCAGCAGACTGTGCCAATCGTCAAAATCTATGTGAGCAAATGCTTGCACAGATCCATCCGACTGTAGCATTCTTCAGTAGCGACGAGGCACATTTTCACCTAAGTGGATACGTGAATAAACAGAATTTTCGCTACTGGGCTGAACATAACCCCAGAATTACTCAAGAAAGACCACAACATTCGCCAAAAGTGACAGTGTGGTGCGCCGTATCGCAATTTGGTGTGATAGGCCCGTACTTTTTTTAGGAGGAAGGCGTAACCGTTACCGTGAATTCCACACGTTACGTTTCAATGTTGCAAAATTTTCTGCAACCTAGAATTGACAAGATTGTTGAAGAACATGGATTGGGGGACTTTTGGTTCCAACAGGACGGAGCTAAGGCTCACACAGCTCGAATTTCACTTTGTGTTTTGAGAGAAATGTTTCCAGGACACCTCGTCTCTTTGAGGGGTGATGTCGAATGGCCTGCGCGGTCACCCGATTTGAGCATTTGCGATTACTTTCTTTGGGGATATCTGAAGGAAAAGGTGTTCAAAAGTCGCCCACACACCCTACCAGAGCTAAGAGAGCGGATTATTGAAGAAGTGAACGCCATACCTCAGGATATGTGTGCAAGAGCTGCTCGAAACTTCAGAGATCGTCTAAAACAATGTATTGATGCTAACGGCCGCCATCTTGAAGACATAATTTTTAAAACTAAATTAATGTAAAATGGTATGTTCTACTAATTAAATTTTTTTTTTAATTTCTCTCTATATATGACATTATTTTTTTTTTGCTCCTCAAACTGCTTAGCTGGTTCTGCCGCACCCTGTATCTCTTTTCATCATTACTAAGTAGATAATTAATACTATTGGTGGATTTTATATTTTTATTGTATTTAAGGGTGGGATCTGTTTGACTTTAGTATGTTATTTTAATTTAAAAACTTGACAGTTTTTTTGGATGTAATCCGTTTCTCTTATTATTATTATAGAATTTCCCCTGTCGTCCCTTTCGTGATTACTGTATTATTTATTAAATCCATGGTTATATTGATAGTGGTGATGGGTACACACAAAATTTATATCTTTTTGGTAAACATTTTATAACAGCTTTATGGTACAAATTTTGATAAAACCCTGGGTTTTTGTAATTCTAATTGTTTCTGCAGAGGTTTGCACATGTTAAATAAATAACTGTGTTAAAGTTTATAACTTTCTACGCACGATGAAGATGATGTTGGTTTAATAACTAGTAACTGTTAAAAAATTATTCCAGCTAAACATCAATGTCAAAAATCACTAGGTTATAAATGTTCCTTTATTTAATACCAGTATCAGCGTACAAAATAAAATAACTCGAATGAAGGAAAGACATTAAAATTGCTGGTATTTTACTTAGGCAGTGCGAGGGTAGGGGGGGAGTAGAGCACTTAATACTGTAGATGTATGCAGCATTCATTGTTTCTTTCATAATGGTTTCACTCCCACTTCAAATAACACTGTCATCATCATTTGTACTGAAACCACTTCACTAACTCGGCTTTCAAAAACAATTAACGGCAGAATTGTATATCCTAGTATTTTACATTTAATTCTGTTTTAATAATTTTACCCTAGAAGTTAGTGGTTTTGTTTACGAAATAATCTTTATTGAATCACAAAGTAGAACTTTCGGTACGATTGTTACGGTTTAATTGTTAAACAGCTTATTAGCTGATTGTTATAAAACTTTTATTCGAAAGCGATACAACCCCAACTGATTTATCATTTTTCAAAATGGGTTTGGGCAGAGATTTAAAAGGTATTGTGATCTAAAGGTTTGGGTATCTTTATGGTGGCTAAACTGATATCAAAAACTAACCAAAACTGCTGTTTTGGAACCTTTTATTGTTTATTGCTAGTGGACCTGGCAATGATTCGCTATTGCTTGATTTAATTTTAAGGATAATAATTATTCTATTTCATTACTTTTACTTAAGTAATTGAATTGCAAATGGTTTTTATGTTGTTAAAGAATAGTAGGTATTAACCCAACAATGGCCACGGTTAAAGCTAAAATTGGCCAGCCCGTTTTTAGCGTTTTGCAAGCATATCTTTAAAAATTCGCCAAAAATAGTAAATGAACCCCAATCCAAATGTGTTCAATAGCTTTTTTGTAGAAGAAACTTCAAAGAATTCAAATATGATACTAAAAATAAGTTTATTTTGAAATTGTAAAAGTTATTAGATCAAGAAACAAAAAATGTTCAGTAACGAAAGGAAAACGTTCAACTTTAGGCCTACATAACAATTAGTAAACATTTTTTGTATTTTTTTCGTAAGCGTAAAAAAGTTTCGTAATTTAGTTCTAAATAGAACTGTATAAAAACATTTATCAATTTCAAATTTTTTATTTTGAAAAAAACCGTTTTTATGTTTCAAGTACACAACTGGTATTTACCTAGGCCTAGATTGTAACGTGCTTTACGTATATGCTTTGACAAAAAATGAAATATTATTATAAGAAAGTGGTAGAGGATAAATCAAAGAAAAGAACGGTGTACTTGTCTTTCCTTAGTTCACAAAAGTGTTTGAGTTACATTCGTTTGAATAACAAAAATACATTAGTGGAATAAAAACTCCCGAGCTAACACGTGCTGTAGGTCGGCCCACTTGAATAGCGTGGGAACGAACGCCCAAGGCGATCTCACAACAACGTAACTTGTCACTGCTGTTTAGACAATCACAAAACCGGTTTTATCCAGTTTACTTACTACCATTAGATACTACAGACTTTAGTCTACAAAATCGTATAAAGCAATCTGTCAAATCATTGGTCGTTGCCTACTAAATAATCGTTGACAAAAGGCGTGTTTATCGGTTGAGAGACTGTCCAATCGCAAGGGTTTACAGTAAATCTTGTTTGAAACAGTTAATGTACTGTGAAATCTGATTGGAAGACACCAACAGAAAGATGAAATCCCAACCAATCCAACGGTATGTTAGAAATGCCAAAGAAACATTATTGTAGATGGTGGGAAACGTTGCAAGAGTGAGAAATAACAGTACAATTGTGCCCAGATTCTCGCGTGGAAAGAGCTGTAGGCCGATGTGCACATTTTAAAACGATGATTACGTATGTAAATATACGTTTTACGAAAAAGTTGTAAATACAAAAATTAAAGTTTAATTCATTTCCTTTCCAATGGTGCCAGTTTTATTACGATTGGATAATTTTAAGTGGGTTAAATTATCGTTTATGCAAATATATGCAAATTTTATGCAAATGTGTGAAGTTGTTGCGTTTGCGCCGTCTAACCTGGTGTCGTGGTGTCGTTTGGCCGTTATAAGGTTAAACAAATTTAGATGTATAGTTTGCAGGAAGTTAGTGCAATTTATTTGTATTATGTAGGGGTAGCTACGTACCCCATTTTACAAACAAAATTCCCTAATTCAAACCCTTGAACTGTAGTATTTGTAATGTCTAAACACTCCTGGTAGTGATAAACCTGTGGATAAACCAGGGCTCTATAACAAGGGCTAAACCGTTTCTTTGATCTCGGCACTGTGCCGCCAGTTTCACTCTGACGTCACCATGCTGATACACACCAGCTAGTAATATTTCAGTAATGTGCGCGCAGTCGTTAACTCGCTGTTATAACTCGATGGAAAGGCTTCAGTAAAATAAAATTTAGATATTCTTAATCTACATAAAGTACGGATTCTAACTGTATAAAAAACTTTTATTTTAACAGCTATTTCGAATTTTTTAATAATTGAAAATATTTGAGAATTATCACAGACTGACATGGAAAAGTTACTAAGCGAGGAAATTTTTTATTTTTGGGTTATAAACAAACTTCCAGCGGGAAAGTTGTAGCCAATGAATTGATCTAAACTATCCAATTCACCGATTTGTGATAAAATTATTACATCATTATGAAATTGTTTTTTAAATGAGCGCGAGGAGATGCCGCGCCGCTACTCCCGAAGTACAGTTGTTTGATATGGGAATAACGTTTATGTACATATTGTTATTTTAAGGTAATATAGTAAATCACTTGTCCCCAGGTAATTATGCCAGCTAGAAAAAAAGTAAGCATTTTATTTTAACATAAACTAATTATAATTTATAATTAAAATTTGATATTATTGAAGTGGACACAAAAAGTTAAGTTGGAGGTTAACGTTTAAAAAATAATATCATTATTATAAGGTAATTCTTTTAATTAAATATGAAACTCATTTTTTTACGTAATTATGAATTTCTTTTTCCATCATTAATCTCTAATTTTATTTCTATGAATGTACGTAGTTTTTTTTTAAATTGCGTATAATGGTAAGGCTCAATATTTAGCCGATATTCCTTTTTTTTATTTAATCATATCTGCGATCGAAGCCGCAGGCGCCAGCTAGTGGAATATAAAAATTATATGCCTTATCACCGGAAGATAAAACTAAAAATGTAAGCATTAGTTTCAGTGTGTGTAATACCACTCGAATAAAGACATCAAACTTGGTGAACAGAGTCTATCTTAAGCAGCTTGGTTGTATTTTGTAACTTGTAAGCATTTATGTTCCCTATATTGATGGTCTCGTGTTTCATTTTACCCATATGCATACAAGAGTACATTTTACACTCTAATGTGTAAGCTATAGATAACAAAAGCCACCCCAATCTTGTTTTTCAGTAATTCAACTGAATTTCGTTTTTTTGTTGCAAATACCTTTAAGAAAATTTTTGCAATTTAGCTTTTTTTGTAATCAGTAAATTATAAATAAACTTTGTCCAGTTTACACTAATGATCAAAGTTACTTAATTTTAATGATAAACTCCATTAATGACAAAATAATCATACAATTACTTCAGCAAACTTTATTGAGTCTTGCCGACCATGTTTGCCAGCAACAAGATTGACAAGACAGTTTAACACAGACTAAAGAAACTATAGAAAACAGGCATATAAACAGAGAACAGTTACTTTGCTAACAAACAAAAGTAAAGGGAAAGGGTGTGGTGGATGTGGGAGACTGTGGTCATAATGGTTTAAGCAAGTGTTAGGGGTAAATTTTACAACCCTCAACATCCGGGTTCAAACACTAATTTGTCTAGGAATAGTTCAATAGTAATGCACCGTGTGGTTCAGTGGTAATACTTATTTTAACATTGATTTATTTGTATGCCTTTGCAATTATAGATAACATACAATTTCTAAAATTAGCCTACACTTATGCTACATACATTTCCTTTACTCGGTAAACAAAGCTACTGAATTTACTTCCGTTAAACTTTTGACTTCAAACTCAATGTGATATCGATAGACTAAGTATTCTGTTTACTCGCTCAAATTTCGTTCTACTGCAGAACCGGTTTTGTCCTTTAATCGTGTAGAACTCTCGTAGTGTTGACTTGTCCCTTGCTACCCAGCTTCCGACCCTTAGCTTCACAATACTTGGCCAAATCTCGGCCCAACGTCCTTAGCTCACTGGCCTAGCTCCCGGCCCCACACTTTAACAGACTGGCCCCGAATCTATGTTAAGCTCCAGTATATATCCCATCCATCGCTTCCTTGTTGTCATCTCCAAAACAAACCATAGCAACCACATTCCGTGTTCCGCGTTTAACGAACTTTCACGCGACCTTGCTACAATTTCTGTATTTATACTATACTTCCTGGTCTGTCTTATTGGTTAATACCTTTACATACAAAACACTAACTCTAATAACTAATATAATAAAATATATCTTTATTACACATTGCAAAACATAACAATACTGGCGCCCCGATTAATGTCGTCCTCGACATTTGCCCTACATCTGAGGGTAGTCCTTAACAAATACCTACAATTACATCACACATACATTTATAAACAGCTCAATAAACAACATTCACAACAAAATTTGCAAAACCCAAAATACAATATCTAAAAACGTCCAATAATACAATAATCATATACCTAATGCTACCATTGTCCAATATTTTCGATAAACAGGGTTTGGGGAAACAGAAAGTTTGGGTATTGGGAATCCGGCACACCTTTCTGATAGCGACCCGCTATCCGCTGACGCGGCATCCAACACATCCCAAGATCCTGCGAGCACTTCCTTACACTCTTGTCTGTTGAACCGCCGCAACATTCATAGTAAGAGGTCCCAGAAAAATAGTCATAGACGCAGACTGCCGCTAAACAAACTCAATGTCACAATTAATGTGGTACATATAAAACATACTGAACATAGACCGTCTGAAACTGAGCAAAACGCCATATTCAAGTCTATCTTTTCCTGGTCTGTCTTACTGGTTAATACCTTTACATACAAAACACTAACTCTAATAACTAATATACCTTTACATACAAAACACTAACTCTAATAACTAATATACTAAAATATATCTTTATTACACATTGCAAAACATAACACAAGGTTGAGTTTGACGTGAATTCTACTTGATCATTTAGTACAATATAATCTCTTAATTTTTAATTAATTTAATTTTCTACTTTTTTCATTGATACGAAGAATCTTAAAATTAACATTATTGAAAAAATCTGTCGCCAAGTGATTGGAAAAACTAGAATCATTACAACCAATCCGCCAACTTCTTTCGTGTTCACTTAACCTATATTTAAAACTACGGCCTGTTTGGCCTACATAAGCTGCATTACAAATGTTAATCACTACTTTTTTGCACGTTTTCTATTTTATCCTTACAAATTACTAACATTTTCCCTAAATTCTTATAACAGTACAGTGCTGGTTTACAGTGATTTTGTAGAATTTACTAACAAAATTTCATTTTTTCAATAAATTTTGAGCTTGTAGAGTGAGAAGGAAATATTTAAGAATAACACAAATTCTCTCACGCGTTCGTTTAGTAATCTAACGTGTTTCAACGACAAAGTCGTCATTCTCGGAGATTCATGAGCTATAACTAACAAATTATAACTGTTACTTGTTGCTGGGGATGACAACTTTGTTGCTAAAACGAGTATATTGAACTTATGTATGTGAGAGTCAATGTTACTGAACTATAAGTTCAGTTCCCACAATTTTAATCAGTTTATCCTCAAAATTCGATCACAGGTGTTTTTAAACTGGCCATACCCTTATGAAACTGTTTCGTTTTGCTAAATTACACTTTTAAATAATTTATTTGACCAATTAATTTGGACACTCTTTTTAAAAGTGTTGTGAATAACACGGGTGCCACTAGTTATATTTAAAGACAACTATTTCTAACGTTGAATGGTCAACTTTAGATTTATAAACATCATTACGTGCATGCTCGTCGTAGCAAGTAAGAAGGATTGCTTAGGGGAAGGGGTTTACAATTAGTGGCCGGGACTAATGAGGCTACGTGCTGTTCAGGTCCACTTAGCTTGTCAGCGTCTCTACAGCATTGTCTCCGTTCAATTTAATGCATTAATATTTTTATACCAGTTGGTTCCGTTAAAAAAACTCTGTATTAGTTGTAGCAATTATCTGTAGTAATAATGTTGTCTTGCTGTTTGAACTTGCATAACTTGGAAGTGGTAGCGTTGCAGGTTCATGATTTGTAAAGTGAAACTTCTTTAGATGCAATAGTTTTGTCTGTATACTGTTACCTGCTCGTTTCGCTTAAAAATCCCCGCGGTGAAGCAAATGCTAACAAACTATTGTATACTATGATATTTTCACAGGGATGAGGATTGGATTAGGACAGAGATTTTTTATTTTTATATAGAAGAGAGGCAATTTTTCAAGATATAAAATATGATCAAAATGTGATACGGTAAAGCAGTATTCAAGGACGCCCATATGATATTTTCTAGACCGGGGTACTCTCCTTCGGCAAAATGGATCCAGAGAAATTTTGTATTCAAGGGCGCCCATATGATATTTTCTAGAGGCGGCTAGACCGGGGTACTTTCCTTTGGCAAAAGAGATCCAGAGAAATTTTGTATTAAAGGGCGCCCATATGATATTTTCCAGAGGGGGCTAGACTGGGGTACTCTCGTTCGGCAAAAGAGATCCAGAGAAATTTTGTATTAAAGGGCGCCCATATGATATTTTCCAGAGGGGGCTAGACTGGGGTACTCTCGTTCAGCAAAAGAGATCCAGAGAAATTTTGTATTCAAGGGCGCCCATATGATATTTTCTAGAGGGTACTAGACAGGGGGACTCTCCTTCGGCAAAAGAGATCCAGAGAAATTTTGTATTCAAGGGTGCCCATATGATATTTTCTAGAGGGGGCTAGATCGGGGTACTCTCCTTCGGCAAAAGGGATCCAGGGAAATTTTTTACCTCCTCAAAAGACTTTTGAAATTTGGGAAGCCAATTTGGCTGTTTAGGTGAAATATTAACCCGCCAGCATTGTATCTATACCTTTACACCGTCAATTAATAGACAAAGCTATAACACATCTAGAGGCAGCGCCAAGTAGTGACCCAGCACTCATGCAACAAGCGCAAGTAGTGACTCATGCTTGAAGTCTTGAAAAAAATAAAATAAGTATATGTACACATTTAAAACATAACATTTAAAATACATTTTAGTGCTCTCTTAAAATAAAAAAACCTGACTATAATTAATCTGTATATTAATTTGAAAAGATTTTTTGTAATCCGAGTGAGATCTCGAGTTTTACAGGACCGATACACACGCAGTTGGTACCAAATTAAAGGTAATTGTCCGTACATTTGCCCATTTTACTTGGATTTCAGCTATTACCCCACTAAATTTGTTAAAAACGGAAATTAAAATCTCTTATGGCAATTTAACAGGGGTAAAAATTTAAGCCTATTCCGAGTGATATCTGGTTTTCTATTGGACCGATTGACATGCGGCTTGTGTTAAATGAAATATTTGTCCATTTGCCTTAAAATTCTACTATTTCATCATTTATTATTTAAAAAATGGAATTTAAAATATTTTCTATTCATTAACATTGTTTTTACTGATTAACTGAATAGCACAGATCAGCTGGTTATAACAGCACATGTTTTATTATCATCTGGAGTTTCATTGAACAGATATAATAGCACAGAACAGCTGATTATAACAGCAGCACATGTTTTACTATCAGAACATGGTTGTTTATGTTGTAATTTACTTTATTGAAGTAGGTTATGTTTTATTTTGCTGTTGCTTAATTATGTTTTTCTGTTTATAGTTCAATAGTTATGGAGGTGAAAAGTATAATTGGTGATGGGAATTGTTTTTTTTTAGGTGTGATTCTTAAAGTGGCATAAAAACCATTTATAATTTGATTACTTGAGTCAATGTAATGAAATGGAATAAACTAACCTTAAAATTAAATGAAGCAATAGCGGAGCATTGCCGGGTCCTCTAGTAATATACATATTTTCCTCTCCCTGGGAGCTAGAGTGGAGGTCCGTGGCCCCCTCTGCCCATAGGTATAGGCGCCCATGGCAGTATTTCAAACTGATCAAATATGCCTAGTAAAGAATAATATTAATAGTGATAGGTATTTGAATTGAGATATAGTAAGCCTTTTTCGTTGTTTGTGTTTGCTACTACCTAACCTAATAAAACTGTTGGTTGGGAAGAATAATTACATGATTCTAAATTTGGTTGCTATGATAATAAATCTAAATGCTTTCAAGAAGCCTAACAATTGGTTCAGTGTAGGCCTAACCTAAAATTAATTAAGGGGGCACTCCACCATAAAAAAATTTCGTTTATTTTTAAAGCAAACCTAATTACTTTATGTTTTATATATAAGTGTTGGTTATAGTGACTTTTCCATAAGTTTTGGGTTAATTTTTACGGATTTAACTAGGCTTCACTGTGGCAGACATAACTCAAGTTGAATTTGAGATAGCCTCATATTTTTTTTTTATTTTGAAAAGGGCATTCCATTCTACAACCTGTAGTATGGATATTAAATTATATAAAATATTTCTGTAAAAATATCATGTTATTTAATTTTTTTTCCAAAGTTTAGTAAAATCTTTTTTTAATCATTTCTTAAAATATTTATTATAGGAACTAATGTATATCCATACTACAGGTTGTACAATGAAATGTCCTCTTCAAAATAAAAAAAATGTTATGAGGCTATCTCAAATACAACTTGAGTTATGTCTGTCACAGTAAATGAAAACGTCTGAAAACAAAACTTATATGTGTAAGCGTTTCGTTTTTAGATAAAATAAACTAATTATAAGCATATTATCTATACTTATTATATATCAAATTGTTCAGAAAATCACAGGGAACAAAACTAGGTGAAATTTTTATTTTTTGTGATTTTTATCAATATTAAGGTGGAGTGCCCCTTTAAGCTTATGGTCCATATCAGCTGTTTTATTTTTAATATGTAACAACCAATATGTTTGAATTATAATACAGTGTAAGCCTTTTCCGTTTATTTTATTGTTTGTTTTTATTGTGTTAACCTAACCTAAAAAAAACTGATTCCAAACTTTTTAAGTTGGTTGCTATGGTAATGGATGTAAAATGCATTCAACAAAGGTGTTTTGGTTCAGAATAGGTCGCCGCATCTAGAATGAGTTGCTAAGCTTTTGATTCAAATCAGCTGTTTTATCTGTTATAGGGCTGGGAGCGAACCCCCCGTATTTTGACCATTTTCAACCCTTAAAATCAATATTTTGCAAAATCCTTTCTTAGTGCACTTCTACAAAGTGGTGTAAAAGTACCCTGAAAATGTTTAGGTTCTAGCTATCATAGTTTTGGCTGTAAGTTGATTATGAATCAGTCAGTCAGCCAGGACTTTTTAACTTTTATATGTACATATGGTAGGGTGATATTACGAAATGGGTACTCGTTTGGCTCTAATTCTAGCGAGAGGATACAGACATATATATCATACATATAAAGATCTACATAAACATCTATTTTATTTGAAAGATGTACTACATTACATTTGATTCTGCACTGTGTGAAAACTGCAATTATTAACCTTAATCTAAATCATTTACTTTTGTGTGTACTTACAGCTCTCAGTCCTTTATTTTTCTTTCTTATTTCCTGGTTCGTACGTTTCGCCTTTTCTATTCAGGCATTATCAAACCTACACTGAAAAAATAAAAAATAAAAATAAAGGACTGCAAGTATACAAAAAAGTAAATTTATAGTAAAATTAACCAGTTCAGTAAGCAATCAGAAATAATAAATCATTTACTTTTCACAACGGGCAAAACTGAGAACAAATTTCTACAGTAAAGTGTAAGATATTTTAAATGTGAAAATTGAAAGAAAAGAATGACTTCTGACGTCAAATTTAAAATTTAGTTAGATAAAGTACTAAAATATCATGTTAACTCTCTAAATTTTATTTTACGTGTATATTTTTTTTTGGTGTTTAACGTCCTACTGTTTTACACTTAAGGCTAATGAAGACGGGATTTTACGTGTATAAATTTGACTTGCGAGTGTAAAGGCTTCTTTCAGCAAAACAAGTTGTTTTATTTGTCCAAAGAAAGACAAATTGTTTGTGTTAAAAAAATGTGGGCAATAAACTGGGCAAATTTGTTTGCGGGGCAGCCCGGCCGAAAAACATTACCCAACTGCCTGAGTAATACTCATAATGGAAACCTTACGTTACCAGTACTATATGAGAAATTGGTCAGGTTTGTGTGGTATTTCAGCTCCGTGTTGATTGTCCGACTTCATTTATTGTTAAAATTCTTTTTTTAAAGTGTATACAACAACGTAGCCGCTGCTTGTTTGAAATTTGTACAAACTCAAAGCGCAAATTGCTTCTTTTGTGAGAGCGTCTTTGTTGTAAATTTTTAAGTTTAATGGAATATAAAGGGAAAGAAGGAAGCAAGCCCTGCAGGGGACAGAGGAGTGACAATGGGGATGTAGAACAAAGTGGCAATTAAAACTTACGTAGGGAGCAGCACTGTATCAACATATTGGACATGGTCTAAGTTGCTAAGGGCGGTACATTTACTCTTGCACGACTGCGAGCAGTCGTACCCGACTTCGCACGAATTAAAAATAAGTACACTTTTCAGACCGATTATTGAAAATGAAAAATTATGTTTTTTAGCGGATTTCCATGGGAAAGATGAGGTGTTGCAGTGAGACCTAAGGTCGGGAGTGCGAGGACAATGAGCACCGATCATATTCCTAACGACACGTTTTGGGGTGTCGTTAAAAATTTCATATACAGGGTGTTTTGCAAGAGGGTGGCACAACTTGTATGGTAGGGACCTAAAAAAAAAAAAAAAAATTGTTCGTATGAACATTGGTTTGGAAAAGCTTTGTTTTCCAGATACCTGAAAAAAAATTTTTTTACAAAATAACTCATATCTAGAGAAATGTTTGACTGATTGAGTTCAAACTTGGCATGAAGTTCAACATAACAAGATCTATTTTAAGTAAAATAATTATATAATATCCAATATTGCGTTTAAAAATAATGGCTGCTTGAAAAATTCAAAGCATCTTTTTTGATTCAATATCGGATGATGTTACTGTCAAGACAATCGGATGAAGGATAATAGTTAAGTAAGTTAAAGATAGTAACAGCATATGTACATACAATATTGTTGTGTATAGAATGCTGGGTTGAACAAACCAATTATTACACATAATTTAACTAATATCCTTCATCAGATTGTTTTGACAGTTACACCATCCGATGGGGAATTAAAATTGCTACAAAAAGTAGTCTTGACATTTTTTTTAAATGTACGGTTTTTCGGTAATTTAGGTAGCGGTTTCAAACAGCCGCCATTTTGAAACGCATGATTGGATGTAATCGCTTATTTTCCTTAAAACAGATCATTGTTAGGTTAATCTTCATGCCTAGTTTGAACTCAACCTGTCAAACATTTCTGTAGATGTGAATTATTTTGAAAAAAATTTGCTGGTATGTGGAAGACGAAGCTTTTCCGGACCTACGTTCGTGTGAACAATTTTGCTTTTGTTGCTATGATCTCTTGAAGTAGTGCCAACCTCTTGCTAAACAACCTGTATACATGTGTTCGCCCTCTATGTGGTTTTCTAAGTCGCTCAGACAAGTTCGGCCGAAAAATCCATTAACCGGAATCACGTTGTTTTACAGGAAGTAAACAATTTTTCGTACTAAAAGGAAACTTTTTTGTTATCAAATTTTATCAAAATAAATAAATATAAGAGATTATTCTGTACATTTTGTTACTCTACAGTTAAACGACCTTATAGGCCGTCTGGTTCCCCAATAACGATCAAAACGTAAAATATCATAAAATTACCTTTAAAATCCACGTAGGCCGACGGCTGGGATGCGAGTTTGTCCGCTGCGAGCGAAGCGAAGCAGTATATAATCCGAGAGTGCAAGGTCGAGGAGCAAACTCACAAAGCGAGTGCTTCCGCTGCGAGCGGAGCAAAACAGCGCGTGAGCCGGGGCTGGAGGATGCAAACAAATTCTACTAATATATGTATTTCCTACACGTAATCACCAGCGACCAAGGAATACTATAGACTGGCAAAGCCCATGCATAATGCATTACGGGAGTTGAAGCCGACCACGCCCACTCATAGGTGAAAACGCCGGATTCTCTGTCCGCGACCGGTACACATTTTAATTCGCCGCGTTTCATTAACACCGTTTGGACACACACATAGTGTTGAGATAAAATTCGGAAATTTTAAAATATTGCTTAAAACACTATGACTGTGCTGACGGTATCAAACAAAAATAGAAAAATATATTTTATGTAGCGGGAAAAAATATAAAACAAAGAAAGTCAATGTTGTGTTTAGACATATGACATGAAATTTAGGCATAGCGAGAAAGTTTTTTATTTTTTGGGCAGGTGATTTGTCAAAGCGTAAAAGTTGTTGGAAATCGACCAAAAAAGAAAAAATTATTCTTTACATTTCTTTGTAAAATGCTTAATTTAGCCTGTAGGCTATGGTATAGTGACGAGTTGGTTTGATTTTTTTGTGAACCGGCGCGCTGACACCATCACTAATCTACTGTATCTACAAGTCTTGTCATTCATTTGCAGCGCTATTGCTTGTTATATCACTATATTGTACCATACATTCATGGTCCGAGTAATTATAATTTAATAAAAACTAGGGGAGACCCCTGCGTGCTCCGCACGCCAACCCCCCACTCCCCAACTCCCTGTTGGAACCCTAGCTAACCTGTGCGAAATTTTTGCAATTAATGTAGGCCTAGTTGCTTGATTTAATAAGAGATTGATTTATTAAATTTACTAAAAAGACAATTTCATCATTGATTGATTTATTAAATTTATTTAAATTGATTTATTAAATTTACTTAAAAGACAATTTCATCATCACTAATTATCCGTTCACCTCCATAACTATTGAACTATAAACAGAAAAACATAATTAAGCAACAGCAAAATTAAACATAACCTACTTCAATAAAGTAAATTAAAACATAAACTAACCATGTCATGATAATAAAACATGTGCTGTTATAATCAGCTGATCTGTGCTATTATATATTTTTATGTCCAATAGAACTCCAGATGATAATAAAACATGTGCTGTTATAATCAGTTGATCTGTAAATACAATGTTATTGAATAGAAAATATTTTAAATTACATTTTAAAAATATTAAATGATGGAATAGTAAAATTTTAAGTAAAATGGGCAAATATAGAGTTAATTACCTTTCATTTAACACAAACTGCATGTAATCGGTCCAATAGAACTCGAGATCTCACTTGGAATAGGCCTAAAAATTTTCCCCATGTTAAATTGCCATAAGAGATTTTAATTTCCGTTTTTAGAAAATTTAGTGCTGTAATTACTAAAATCCAAGTAAAATGGGCACATATAGAGTTAATTACCTTTCATTTAACACAAACCGCATGTCAATCGGACCAATAGAACTCGAGATCTCACTTGGAATAGGCTTAAACAATTTTCCCATGTTAAATTGCCATAAGAGATTTTAATTTCAGTTTTTTGAAAATTTAGTGATGTAATTACTAAAATCCAAGTAAAATGGGCAAATATAGAGCTAATTACCTTTCATTTAACACAAATCGCATGTCAATCGGCCCAATAGAACTCGAGATCTCACTCGGATTACAAAAAACCTTTTCAAATTAATATATAGATTGTTAATATATTAAAATTGTATAATAAGAACAATAAGGAAACTGAATGAGTTATACGCTTTTGAAAGAATACAACATTCAAAATTATAACTATAAAACAATCCTTGCCCTAGAATAAAAAAATAAAACCACAATATCCATCTTAAATCGCAATGTTGCTATGCTAACTTACTCACAAAAATATTCGCCAAAAAGACAAAATTGTAATTTAGAAGAAATCAAAGAAAATTAAAAATATAATTCCAATCAAACTACTAATAATTATTAATCATACTAATTATTTACTGAAATACTATAAAAACTAGTCTGAAAACCTATAAAAAACCTTTTTTCCTTAATTTGTTCACTTAAAAAACCCACAATCTGCACCTTAAATCACAACGTTGGTAACTGGACTTACGATAACGCTGATGCTCGGAAGTAGTGGATCAGACGTTTTCATCCCCACCACTCATAGGTGAATCGGCTTCAAGCCTTGCGCGATATTGCCAGTCTATAGTATTCCTTGGCCGCTGGTACTCACGCAGGCAGCTATTCAGCGCCTTCGTGAGTAGACCAATTTCCCAAATAGTTGGTTGAAACCTAAAACATAGAAATTTAATTTTGTAAATTCGCCCCATCAGCGGTTCAGCTGCGTGATCGAATTATTTTTTCTGTCCAAGATAGCTCTCACACAGGCCCCTCCCGGGTTGGCGAAAGGTTCGGGGCACTAAAGAGGCTGTTTTCTTTGCTGCGTGGTTAATCCGACACTAATGTATCTTGTCGTGTATGTTTGCACCAAGAAATAAAACAAATTCTGTAATATGTATTCAAACGAACTTGTTTCTGTACGAAAATTACATAATAATTGTGTGTACAAAGCTTCGGAGCGACGAGTATTGTATTGTGTAGGGAGACGAGGGGAAAGGACCCACATCTCAAGCGTTCGCCCAACCGGATATCTAGTTTTCTAATCACTTCCCACTCAATTTCCTTCCAACATAAAGGGCTGACTGACAGCTCTTTACGTACCAAATTAAAATGTCTTAACATTTACGATTGAATTATATTCGAATTGTAAAACAAATTTTCGGGGGCGAACTGTGAACACCGAATACACAGTTCAATTTGTGAACCAAGTAGCCTATAATAAACATGACTTTGTAGTCTGTGCGAAATGGCGACTAGCTTCGAGGAAAGAATGACAATTAATATTTATTGCGAGTGTTTTTGCCTTCAAACATACAGTGTTTTAGAAAAGTCCCGGAACGGTTTAATATTTTTTTAACCATTAGGCCTAAATTATTAAATACATAAAACAGTATAAATTTTTATACCAATGATACTCATAAAAACCCAATTTTTGGTGAGTTTGAAATTTTTGTCCGCCATCTTGGAATGAACTTAATTTTTTTAAATATGACGGTGGTGATGTGGATACATCATTTCGATGTAGAATTTCAAGAGAAACCCAATGGTGAAATTTGCACATCCATATCTTTAACCGATTAAAAATGGCGGCCAAAAACAACGAAATCGTGTTTTCCGATTTTGCCCCGTTTTGCTGTACTATTTTTGTTTTAAAAATTTATTATTATTATTCTTTTTGGAGTCAGAATTAAATAAGATTCCAAACGATACGCCACACAACTGTATTTGGTTGAACCACTCGAAACCAATTTTGAAAAAATCAAAAATGGCTGTAGGCCTAACTCAAAATTTTTAAATACTCCCAAATATTGTTGTGTGGCATATTGTCTGAAAGCTTATTTAATTCTGAATTCAAAAAGAAGAAGAATTATTTTTTATAGTGCAACAAAATGGGGCAAAATCGGAAAACACGATTTCGTTGTTTTGGCCGACATTTGTAATCGGTTAAAGATATGGATGTGCAAATTTCACCATTGGTTTTCTTTTGAAATTCTACATCGAAATGATGTATCATACGACCACCTTCCCATTTAAAAAAATTAACTTCATTCCAAGATGGCGGACAAAAATTGCAAACTCACCAAAAAGTGGGTTTTTTATGAGTACCATTGGTAAACCAATTTATACTGTTTTATGTATAATGGTTAAAAATATATTAAACCGTTCCGGGACTTTTCTAAGGCACTGTATATTTACTACATGAATCTTAAATTAGAACGAAATTAGTTGTATTAAGTATTCAAACGCTTTCTTCAGAGAGGGCGTACAAATATAAATACATCACACCTATAATCGGTCGCTTGCGTGGACGCCATACTCTATTAATACACCTGGAATGCTAGCGCACTGGAGTTTTGGAAATGAAAAACTGTCCTTCCCCCTCCACTTGGTAGTCGACTTCATCAATTGTGCGATTTCTGCTGCAAAATATTTTAATGCGCGCACTCGTTAACACACTCCTTCTTCGCACAGGAATCATCCGATTGTAATTAAACTTACATAATATTTCTTATCTAGAAGAATTCTGAATTCCAACGGAGTAAGCAACGTACAGATCAGTCGGTTAACAGATTTATAAAAATACAAAATATAATCAGCCAATAAAAAATCGGAAGAAAAAGTTACTAAGCGTGAACTTTTTTATTTTTGGGGCAGAAACAACTTCAAGCGAGAAAAATGTGGAAATGAGTGGATTAAAAACTTTAAACTTATTTATACGGTATTTGGTTTTCTCACAATTTCGAAGGTTAAACGCGCGCTTTCGATATCACCATCCACCGCCGCGAAATACTCCAGTGAAAGTAAAGTTTGCGATATTTCTCATTTTGTAAACAGTGCTATAAATTACTTTGATGGCAACATTTTTTGTTCACATCCGATCACCTCCAATGGTGATGATCGACATGAGTTACAACTAGTAAAAACGATTTGATATTTTTTTCAAAATACGATGCCACGATTTAGCCCGGACTCAATCCATGGATCAAAATAAAGTATCAGTGGGCCTAAGTCGGAAATTAAATAAGTTGATTTTATTTAATAACACGTGCCTATGAACAACTACTGTTTAATCTTATATTATAATAAAATATCTTTTAAAATTGGTTTTAAACCCATTTTGAATATTAATCTGTTCCCTGTGTCATTTTACGTGCTATATGTTGGTTCCGCTTGTGATTCAGTTTATTAATTAAAAACAGCGGCAATGGAACAAATAACTATTTTCAAAATATAAGATAGAGTAGCTACCACAGACCACTTCCTGCCTGTAAAATAATAATAAGTCATAGTTCAGGTTGTTAATACAGTACAGTCAAATTCGTGTTATATAACAAAGCGTCGCGTCAGTTCACTGAAGTTGTGAAGACTGAACTGAGTAGTGCGACGCGAATTGGTTGAGCGCGGGAAACGCTGTTACCATCTCTACAGAACAAATAAATCATTTTATAGAAAAATGTTTGGGATACAAATTGTAGATCAACTAATTATCTGAAACTTTTCCGCTGGAAGTTTCTTTTTAACCCGAAAACAAAAAAAAGTTTACGTTTAGTGACTTTTTCGTGTCACACTTAGGTATTTTTTCAAAGAGTAGACCTGAGCCTTGCTGGTTTTTTTAACCTTTATTATAACTTCTGTTATAAAAAAATATACGAAATAATTTGATTTGAACATTATTTACCATCCTTAGCTTTGAGGTTATTATTAATCCTACACCTTTATCCTAAACAAAACATAACAAGATTATGTGTATTCAAGGTTCCAACGGGGTTGGCGTGCGGAGCACGCAGGGGGTTTCCCCAGTTAGAAATAAGTAGGTTGTTGAGGGTGCTTTTTAAAAGTTAATTTCGCCAATGTTTTCGTAACTAGATTCAAAAAAATTCAAATACAATATAAAAATCTTACCAAGTCGAGATAGCATTTTAGTTACATTTCTAAAAACTACTACAGTTATAGCAAATGCTTAACACTATTGTAATGTCCTGGTATTTTAACACACTTGGCAAATCTTTATGTATCCCAATGCCAGATAAATATTCCGAATGAGCTGACCTAAATAATTGTTACATGTGTTATTTCGTACTGGATTGAAATTGTTTGCAGTTTTATGTAAAACAATAAATATATTGGATTATTTTGCAAATTTTGTTTTTTTTACTCGATCTTATGTCTCGTCCGGTCCCCCCGAAATCGATCAAAACGTAAAATACCATACAAGTACTTGGTTCAAATCCACGAGGTTGATTTTACCGTGAGGCGGCTTCTGTTTACTACGCCGACGGCCGGGAAGCAGAATCCGCCTGCTAGCGAATCGAAGCCGTCCCAAAATCCTAGGCCGGAAAGTCGAGATGCAAACCCACAAAGCGAGTTTTTCCAGTGCGAGCGGATCGAAACAACGGTTGAGCCGAGGTTGGAGGCTGAAGTGCGAACAAATTCCACTTATGTATTTCGTACACACAGTAGTCCATTTTCCCAAACGGTTGAAACACTAAAACATGTAAACTTAATTTTGGAAATTCGCTCAACTCACGTCAGCGGTTCAGCTGAGTGGGGGAATTATTATATGAACTAGTAGGCCTAAGCCCCTGTGGAAAATGACGTTAATTAAAAACTCATCAGAAATACTGTACATCTATATCTATACTAATATTATAAAGAGTTAAAGTTTGTTTGTTTGTTTGTGTGTATGTAGGGGGTAATCTTTGGCACTACTGAACCGATTGAAAAAATAGTTTTACTAATAAAAAGCTACACTATCCCTGAGTAACATAGGCTATAATTAATTTCGATAAAAACCTTTTTTTATTTCAATATTTATAAATTTAATCGGAAAAATTCTTATAGGTTAGGCCTAGAATGATAAACCAACACACGTATTTACATTTATTACCATAGCAACCAATTGAATAAAATAACAGATAATATAAAATATATGCTCCAATATTTCCATTAACAGCTGATTTCAAAATTTGAAGCAATTATTTTTGTATTTCTAGCTTTTAGGTTAGGATTTTAAAGAGTAGACCTGAGCCTTGCTGGTTCTTTTAACCGTTATTATAACTGATGTTATAAAATATAAGAAATAATTTAAATTGAACATTTAACATTATTTACCATCTTAGTTTTGAGGTTATTATTAATCATACACCTTTATTATAAATAAAACATAACATATGGTTTTAGAAGGTTCCATCGGGGGTTGGCGTGCGGAGCACGCAGGGGTCTCCCCTATTCATATATAAAAATACTATTTAAAAACAACACACTTTATCTAGGCCAACCTAATTATTGCTGACAAAGATTTTTAACTGGTAAATGTGTCCAATTATACGGATTATAACTGTAGGCCTTTTTCTTAAAATTGTTTATTTATATACATTATTATATACAGTTGAGCTCCAGTTATCCGAATCAATTGGGACCGGACCCCCATTCGGATAGTCAAAGATTCGGATAATTGGACTTTTTCCGAAAAACGGGTCTATTTTAATCTTTTCGGGATTGGCTTCGCTTTTACGCGACTGGAGTAAACTATCCCGCACATACTACGGTCGCGTATACACGTTTTATAACTTTAACGTTTTACTGTCATCGCGTTAACACGTTCTCTGCTAAGGACGTACATGTGAGCTTGACGCTGAACACTATGGGAAGCGAGTCTAGGACCGAGGGCCAGTTGCCTAAAAACTTATGACGAGGGTAATTTGACAACCAGAGGCTTGGCGGAGCGAGGGCCAGCCGGCTAAGGATCAGTGACCTGTTCTACTGTGCGGTGGGTGTGCGAGTGAAAAGGTTTTAATTATCGTTTATGTATTCCGATAACAGTATGATTATAATATTTATATAATTATAATATTTCGTCGTATTATTACTTTATATAATTAGAATAAAAAAAAAACTAGAGGACTTACCTAAACTGTTTAGTCACAGTATTTTGCCGATAACAGTATGATTATAATATTTGTATAATTATAATATTTCGTTGTATTATCTATATATATAAAATTCAATGTATGTACGTTTGTCCTTTATGCGTTACCAAACCGTCCATCCGATTGCTTTGAAATTTTGCATAGTAACACAGGTTAACCCTGGGAAGGTTTTAGGCCATTTACCGAAGTCCTAGGACACTAGGGCTACGCCCCAGTGGCCCTCAAAGTTTCAATGTTAATCTTATGGAAGGTCAATCTTAAGGAAGAAGAAGAAATATTTCTTTTGATTTTATCAGAAACAGCTGTTCGTATGAAAAGCTTAAAACAGCTGATTTTGATCAACAACTGATTTGGATCAAAAACTGAATATAATTTTAGGTTAGGTAAATCAAGCAATGAGCAGAATCCCATTATAATTTACATCGGCCCTCAGGGATACGAATTACAGTCTTTCAAAGTTTCAAACTAAGCAATAGCGAAACATTGCCGGGTCAGCTAGTCACTTTATATAATTAGAATTAAAAAAAAACTAGAGGACTTACCTAAACTGTTTAGTCATAGTATTTTGCCAATATCAGTATTATTATAATATTTGTATAATTATAATATTTCGTTGTATTATCACTTTATATAATTAGAATTAAAAAAAACTAGAGGACTTACCTAAACTGTTTAGTCATAGTATTTTGCCAATATCAGTATGATTATAATATTTGTATAATTATAATATTTCGTTGTATTATCACTTTATATAATTAGAATTAAAAAAAAACTAGAGGACTTACCTAAACTGTTTAGTCATAGTATTTTGCCAATAACAGTAGCCTATGATTATAATATTTGTATAATTATTAACCTTAAAAACTCTTCTATAGAAATGAGTTTAGAGTCGTACTCTATGCATTTAATCTTACCCCTCCCCTGAATCACTTCCGCTCTGGGGAGTCGACTGGCCCTCGGCCCTACCTGGCTGTTTTGACAGTTTTATGACTCCCACGGCAAAAGATCGGCTGGCCCTCGCTCCGTTTTCCATGGGAAGCGGCCGACGCACGGTTCATTGCGTGCTTCGCACGCCAACCCCCGTATTGGGAGTATTTTCAATACACAATGCATTGCGTGCTTCGCACGCCAACCCCCGTCTTGGGGGTGTTTTCAATACACAATGCATTGCGTGCTTCGCACGCCAACCCACATATTGGGAGTATTTTCAATACACAATACATTGCGTGCTTCGCACGCCAACCCACATATTGGGAGTATTTTCAATACACAATGCATTGCGTGCTTAGCACGCCCACCTCCGTATTAGGAGTATTTTCAATACAACATTCATTGCGTGCTTCGTACGCCAATTTTAAGCCTATGTGCAATAGCGCGCGTAGACAGAATCAGTATTTTGCAAATCGCAGTACGTTACCGTCTTCATTTTTTTCTGAAATTCTGACAGCGATTTGGATAATCAACGGTTCGGATATTTGGAGTTCGGATAATTGGAGTTTTACTGTAAGCTAAAAAATAAAGATAAAACTATTATCTTTTAATTTCTTTTCATTTCATATTGATGTATGAAATGATTTAGGCCTATAAGTTATTAATATTATAATGTTGAAATTAATAATCGAATATGAAAATTTCGCAAGCTGGAAGTACTAACCTGATTTAATACGCAGATTTAATTCAGTTAGTGACGTTTATTTATTTACGTTGGTTTATAAACAACAGCTTATAACGCTTTACGTTGATTGATTTGCGTGATATATTACACTTGCATATAAAATGTAAACCATATTAGTTAAACAGATTGTTAATTTCATTAGGACCATATGAACTTTTGTATGAAAGTTTTTTTAATACATTTTTGTAACATTATTTTTAAGCTGTTCGTCTATTTTTCGTCAATAGCTTCCCAGAGCTATGTTCCCACATATGCTTTAAAATTACGTTTGATTCATTAATTTTGATGAAGAAATAAGTTGCAATTGCCACAAAAGAACTGCTTTGAGAAATAATATATAAGGATACAATGATGTACGAATGTTTCCGAAGTTGAAAGAATCGGTATCTCTTCTTTAAATTTGTATAAATCAATATATTGGTGGTAAAAGGATGTATTTATATTCATTTTATAAC
>JAGFPH010004358.1:17992-38646 GCA_018207615.1 Philaenus spumarius | reverse complement strand
AAACGATTTCTTCAAAACTACCGAACGGATTGGAATGAAATTTGGTATGTAGCTTCCTCTAGGGCCATAAGCGCTCGCTAAGAAAGGATTTCAAAAAATTCGAAATTTTAGGGGGGTTTTGGGGGGGGGGGATCAAAGTTATTAAATCACGATTTCTTCAAAACTACCGAATTGGATTGGAATGAAATTTGGTATGTAGCTTCCTTTAGGGCCATAGGTGCTCACTAAGAAAGGGTATGAAAAATTTCGAAATTTTAGGAGGGGTTTGGGGGGGATCAAAGTTACTAAAATCATAATTTCAGATCTTTTATTATTATGACAAAAGTGCTTTTATTATTTAAGATCTATATATATATATATAAAAGCCAAATACCACTCACTGACTGAACACTTAAAATGAATACAATCACGTTAAAAAGACTGAAAATACCAACCACCACGGGCAAAGCCGTACGGGTCAGCTAATATATATATAAAAGGTAATCTCTGTCGTAATCAACAGTCATTCCTGTGAAAATATAGTATACAACAATCTGTTTGCATTTGCTTCGCCGCGGAGATTGGTGAGCGAAGTGAACAAACGGTGGAGCCTTTTACTAGTACTAGTATAAATTATTTAATAATAAAAAATGGCTGGTGAATTAAGCGTTTCTAGTTTGTTGGTAGTAGCCTACTTTTCTTTATTTTGGCCCATACAACCAAAATCCCCCAACTAACCAACTTTCATGGGGGGGGGGGGGATTTGCGTTACAGTATCACAGATGTTGTGTCGATAAATACTGTGTTTAATTTCGTTAACATTTCCGCTTTATTTTTTTCCAAATTGGCTATTAAAATTAAAAAACGCGAGGGTAAGAATGCGGGAGGAGATGACGGCAGGGGGCGAGGAGGCTTTTGTCCGCAGCTTTCAATAGAGATATTACAAGGGGATTTACAGGCTTACGAACACTTTGTGGTCGCCTTAAGAAAGAAGTAAGGTAAAAAATGAATTTGTTATGACATGGTAGCCAGCCCAGTAACCAGTAGGGCAGCGGTGCAAGCAGGTAGACTGCTCGTTAAGACGTTTGTTTGCGACTGTTCATTTGTAATAATTGCACGGGAAAAGGGAAATGCATCAATGGGTGGATCCGGAGAGATGTTCGAATCAAATATAAAGCGTATTGTACAATCCAGCTGTGGTAGTGGGTTTACACCGGAGATAACTTTGATAATAGCACGAGTTTTTAACATGTTAAAAACATTTGTCGGGGATTTGCTCTTTCAATAACATTTGGATCCGTTTACTGTTAAATCCGTTGAAAATGTTAAAAACATTTTTGCTAATAAGATTTGCTACTGGCATTGTTATTTTTTCTGTAACATGTTAATCGCATTTCGAATAACAGTGCCAACAACGTAAATATTTCGATCGTTCTGGGAGCGGTCCAGATCAAATAATTCGACCACGCAGCTGACGTCAGTTGAGCAAATTTCCAAAATTAAGTTTATATGCCTATGTTTTAGGGTTTCAACCAACAATTTGGGAAATTGGTCTATTCACGACGGTGCTGAATAGCTGCAAAATGGTTCGCACGCAATTCCGCATATTCTGAGTATTTTCAATACACAGTGCATTGCGTGCTTCGCACGCCAACCCCCGTATTGGGAGTATCTTCAATACACAATGCATGAACCGGGTACTTTTATGGTATTATACGTTTTGATCGATTTTGGGGGAACCTTATAGTCGCGTAAAAAAAAATGTGCAGAATAACATCCTACATTTACATTTTGTAGAAAACACTCTGAAAACAATTCATTCTCGTAGGAGAAAACTAAAAAAATAGTTACTTCCGGTCAAAAAACGTGCTTCCGATTGTTCAGGAGTAGCAAATGAGCACCGATCATGGTCCCCAAAACACGTGTCATTCAAAATCATATATATATATGTATTATATGTGTTCGCACTCTAGCGGCCGCATTTTAAGTCCGATTTGGTTCAAATTTGGTACAGATGTTGGTCGTCTACGTCGCTCGGACGAGTTCGTTAGCCAAACAAAAATCCAACAAACGGAAGCACGTTTTTTGACCGAAAGTTACTATTTTAAAAAAAATTCCATACGAGAATGATTTTTTTCTTAGAGCTTTTCCTGCAAATATAAATGTATGGTGTTATTCTGCACCTTTTTTATATTTTCGTGACCTTACAGCTCGCTTGGTTCCCCAAAAATCGATCAAAACGTAAAATACTATAGAAGTATCCGGTTCAAAGTCATGTGGTGGGTTTTACCATGGGGTTGGCGTGCGAATCACGCAATGCATTGTGTGTTGAAGATACTCCCAATATTCGAAATGGCGTGCGAAGCACGCAATGCTTTTTATATTGAAGATATAGCCTATACTCCCAATATGCGGAATGGCGTGCGAACCATTTTGCATCCATTCAGCACCGTCGTGAATAGACCTATTTCCCAAATTGTTGGTTGAAACCCTAAAACATAGACCTGTAAACGTAATTTTGGAAAGTTGCTCAACTCACGTCAGCGGTTCAGCTGCGTGGTTGAATTATTTTTCTGTAAATATTAGCCTACTATACAATCCACTGATTCTATGAAAGCTAAACGTAACTGTTTTCGACAACTGTAAAAGAAATGATCCGATCACTCAGCTGCACGTGAGCTCAGTGAATTTCCAAAATTAAGTTTATGTTTCAGGGTTTCAACTAACTATTTGGGAAATTGGTCTACTCACGAAGGCCTGCGCGTACGAAATGTAGGCCCTATTAGTAGAATCTGTTTGCAGCTCGACTTTGCGGCCTCACTTAGATTATGGACTGCGCTTTGCAAGTTTGCACCTCGGAATTATTATTACCGCGCATGCGTCAAGATCCATTTCACTTCCCTACTGCTCATGCGTCGAGATCCAGATCACCGCTACCCCTACCCACCCTACCAAATCGATCGTCATTTTCGTGAAATACGGGTACTATAATCTGTTTGCAATTGTTTCGCCGCGGTTGATGAGCGAAGCGAGGAAAATTACACTTTTATTTGTACAAATTGGTTGAAAAATAACGACGTTATGGGCAGCTAAAGAAATTCCTTAACGAATTAGTAGCCTATACAGGGTGTCAAACAACTATTGGAACTTAGATAAAATAAAACCTGAACACAAAATCTCACAATAAATACGTTTACTAACCTCAAACGCGTTTCAACGACAATGTCGCCATCCTCAGTGATGCACGGGCTACAGTAACCAAACTATAACTCACCACCCCCCGGATGAGGATCACTGAGGATGGCGACATTGTCGTTGAAACGCGTTTGAGGTTAGTAAACGTATTTATTGTGAGATTTTGTGTTCAGGTTTTATTTTATCTAAGTTACTTTCTCACAAGTCAAGCTCATTAGTTATTTATTAACTATCGGAACGGCTGGATTTCGGCTTCGAACAAAGATAGACGAATTGTTTAAGGGTCTTCTGCGTAAAACAGCAAAAATATGCTTCTCGTACTAACGTGTTTCGGACGCCTTTTTTCAACCTAAAAAGTTGTGAAACATCTTAAATTGTTCTTAAAGGCTATGCGCTTTTGTCTTATCTTATCTTCTAAAGCGAGAGATAATTGTCTGTCTGCTAAATGGATCTGGAATCTCCGTCTTCTAAGGATTTTTGATTTTTTGATTTTATATGGGGCTTTTGGCCACGAGAAATCGATTGGAAATGGTCACCAGTCTGGGAAAATTCGTTTTCTACGCCTTTTTATTAAATTAAAAAGTGAAATTTGTCCATTTTAAACAATACAAAGCACAGCTGATGCAAATGTTTTCAATTTCATTACAATAATCATCTGTTTTCTTTTAAATGAAGCACAGCTGATGCAAATGTTTTCAATGCCATTACAATAATCATCTGTTTTCTTTTAAACTGTATTTTATTAGAGGTAAGCCTAATGTTGTATCTATTTATAGTTACCATGGCAACGAATACTTCTGCTAAATAAACATGCCTTTATTTAGTTGTTTAATGTTATAGGCCTAACCTAAACGATGTTCACGGAAATTTGCAATAATAGTTATTGACGTGAGCGAACTAGGCCCTGCTTATAATCGAGCTTTAGCTCGGTCTCCTGGTACTATCTCATAATTGATAGATATCGACGACAACTCCTTTTAATCAATCGTTTATCTGAGTAAAAATTTATTAATTTTAACGCATATTTTGGGAGTTTTAAGCAATAATTTCCATATTTTAAGCTAACACGTAAAAAATATAAAGCCTTCTTTATAACTTAAAGTAGTTTCCCAGATTATTAATTTATAACTAGAATCCGAAACACGTTATTACGAATGCACGTTTCAACGATTTTGCGGCTTGAGTCAGACCTTTTTATTAAAATCATACTGTACACTCGGGAGTTTTCTTCAAGGTAAAGAAGGGCCTTAATCTCTCGTTTAATGGTTTTGTATTGATCCAAATTAAACTAATAAAATATATTCGATCGTGCATCTGAACCGTTGACGAGTTAGCGAATTTCCAAAATTAGGTTTATATGTTTTGGGGTTTCAACCAACTATTAGGGAAATTGGTCTATCCGCGAAGGAGCTGAATAGCTGCCACTATACGAAATATATTAGTAGAATTTGTTGCACACTATCCCTGTAGTAACACGTGGTGAAAACTCGCGAGGCCACTAGGCGCAAACAAATTCTACTAATATATTGCGTACACATAGACAGCTTATCAGCGCATTCGTGAGTAGACAATTTCCCAAATTGTTGGTTGAAACCTTAAAACACAATAGTATATTTCGTTACTAGTACCGAAAGTGGCCGTTTTCCGTGTACTGACGAAAGTTTACGTGTGAGGCAAGCGGAGCACGGGCATATCCATTTTTACGTGTGAGGTGGAGCCGACCACGGAAATAATTCAGCCATGCACCGGGAAAGAAGTGTCTTTCTTTCGGGACGAGTTATGAACGATACTTTTCATCATCCTGCAAGATGATGCGATAAAACAATCCACCAGAAAAACAAAATTGAAAGTTTAAACTCGTTACAAAACAAGCTAGCTAATAAGGTTATAAATATAAGTACTGTAACTAGCTGACCCGGCAATGCTTCGATATTGCATAATTATTTTATTGAAATAAATGTGACAAATGATTGTGATTTAGTAACTTTGATCCCCAAACCCCTCCCCTAAGATTTCGAATTTTTTTAAACCTTTTCTTAGTGAGCACCTATGGCCCTAGAGGAAGCTACATACCAAATTTCGTTCTAATCCGTTCAGTAGTTTTTGAGAAATCTTGATTTAGTAAATTTGACCCCCCCCCAACCCCCCTAAAATTTCGAATTTTTTGAAAACCTTTCTTAGTTAGCCCTTATGGCCCTAGAGGAAGCTACATACCAAATTTCATTCCAATCTGTTCGGTAATTTTGGAGAAATCGTGATTTAGTAATTTCTACCCCCCAAATCCCCCTAAAATTTTCAATTTTTTAAAACCCCTTTTTAGTGAACACTTATGGCCCTAAAGGAAGCTACATATAAAATTTCATTCCAATCCGTTCTGTACTTTAGAAGAAATCGTGTTTTAATAACTTTGATCCCCCCAAACCCCCCTAAAATTTCTAAATTTTTCATACCCTTTCTTAGTGAGCGCCTATAGCCCTAGAGGAAGCTACATACCAAATTTCATTCCAATATGTTCGATAATTTTGGAGAATTCGTGATTTAATAACTTTTATCCCCCCCCCCCTAAAATTTCGAATTTTTTCAAACCCTTTCTTAGTGAGCACCTATGGCCCTAGAGAAAGCTACATACCAAATTTCATTTCAATCCGTTCTTTAGTTTTTGAGAAATCGTTATGAGTGAGTGAGTGGTATTTCGCTTTTATATATATAAATAATAATAACTGTACCGTGAATGTTAACTTCAAATTTTAAACTGTAAATTAAAAACGTTCTAAGAATTCCTAGTTTTCTTCATTTACTTTACCTAATTATTGTTGGTCTGTTTTCCCGTTACTATGGGGACGGTAGTTAACAGCGTGGCCAGCTGGTTTAAAATTTTGAAAATAAAAAACAAACACTAGCGCTGACAGCTGCAAAACTTGGAAGCTACTTTTCCGTGCACTAAGGAAGGTATCGGAAAACTGCTGCTTTCGGCAATGTTTATGTGTATTGAAAGTGACTATTTTCGATAGGTACAGTGTGATGAAAAAATTTAATTTTGGAAAACTTACGTCAACGGTTTAGCTGCGTGGTCGAATTATTAGTAGGCTTTAAAACTTTCTTTTTATCAGTTAAGTAGTTTCAGAGATTACCCCTCTACATACAAACAAATTTTACCTCTTTATAATATTAGTATAAATGTGCGTGGAGGAAGGTGTTGCGTGCAAAGCACGTAGTTGTATCTTCAAGTTTAATATTCTAAATTTAATTATAATTATCGTAAAACGGTTATAATGTTTATTCCATGTAAGATCAGATAGTTAGCTGCTAGGCTATGTACTCGTGTGCAATTGGGTTGTCTAGTTAGGTCGGGGTTTAGTTCGGTCGCTAGGCAACCAGGCAACGTATCTATGGAGACGGGTGGTGGTGGACAAATCGCGGGTCCCGGCCCACTCGAGTCGGGTCAAGAGCACTTACCGTTCCCACCCCAACTTTTTCATCTGGATATTCTTTTCAGAAAATGAACACTGACGGTTAACAACGACACGATTCACGGGAATAATAATTATTATGTAAGAAGTTGCCGGCAGGGGCGCTATTCAATTATTACGTCATGGTGTTAGTGCACACATTGCTAACCGCCATTTTGTCCTGTCTAAAACTAAAACTTGCGTGTCGGCTAATTTAAAAAAAAATATGACAAGACTTCGTAAAACCCCGCGTAAGAATGATATATTCGTTAACTTAAACGAATTTAACGTTGCCTGTTTTGATTTATAAAAATGCTAATACTAATACTTTGTGTTTTATTCCAAAACTAGTTTCATCGAAATAGCCCAAATATGTTCAAACTGCCGTCAAAGTTCAAAATGTTTAGCTAATTTCCATAGTAAAGGAGAGCTATTGCAGTGACTCTTATGGTGAGACCTAAGGTCGGGAGTGGGCAATGAGCACCGATCATGGTCCCCAGAAACAGTTTTGGGGTGTCATTTAAATTGTATGTATGTGTTCGCACTCTAATGGCCGCATATTACGTCCGATTTCTTCCAAATTTTGTATATATATATATCAGGGTGTCTAGAAACAGAGAAAATAGGGAAAACCTGGAAAAGTCAGGGAATTTGACTTTTCTGGAAAAATCAGGGAATTTTGATTAAGGTCAGGGGAAAATAACATTTCTAAGGAAAATAGTTAAAAATAACTATTTAAAATCTTAGATCAATACAATTTTTAATTGAGAAAATAAACATTAAAGATAAGATGAACTTCTAAATTAATCAATAAGAAAACTATGTATTCTGATATGTAAAAACAATCATCGGCAAGTTACGCGAGTGATTGTGGCAGCTTGTTCCAATGCACGTGCCTTGATATGACCTTGAAACCTTTCTCTAACGTGATATTTCTAAAAATGTTAGTTTTATTATTAACAGTATTCGAATTTGGGTATCTTCGTATCAATTAATTAAATATTCAATGCAAATCTGTTCTGGTAGCTGGATTACAAAAACCAATTACTGTAGTTATTTCTTTTGTTATAATGTAATAATATATAATTTGAGTAATTCATTGTTTAATTCAATATTTATAGTCATAAATGCGTAATTTGCAACTGCTGGTGGTTGGTACATTAACATAGATAGCATTAAATATTGAACTGATACAATATTACCGTGTTCAATTAAATATTTAATTACGTCCCTAAAAATTTGATTGTTTTACTTAAAATTAAATTAGCATGGTTTTGTTTGTGCTTTTTCTAAAATTGGTCAGGGAAAAAGTTATTTAGTCAGGTAAATGTCAGGGAATTTCAAAAGGTCATATCACTAGACACCCTGTATTAATTACACCCCCAAAAGGTGTTCCGGGGACCATGATAGGTGCTCATTGACGACTCCCGACCTTAGGTCTCACCATAAGAGTCACTGCAGTGCAATAGTTCATCTTTCCTATGGAAATTTGCTAAAAAGGATGGATGTATGGGTGTGCAACGCAGAACCCAACGTCAACCTAACTTGGTAAATAATGAATTATTACTGTCTGGAGAGAAAATCATCCTTGGAAACATACTGAACATATTTTAACCTTTGGGGGAAGGGTGGATAAAATGTTTAATGACAGCCCAAAACGTGTTCTGGGGACCATGATCGGTGCCCATTGACCGGGTCTCGCATTAAGAGTCACTGCAATAGCTCATCTTTCCTATGGAAATTTGCTAAAAAGGATGGATGTATGGGTGTGCAACGCAGAACCCAACGTCAACCTAACTTGGTAAATAATGAATTATTACTGTCTGGAGAGAAAATCATCCTTGGAAACATACTGAACATATTTTAACCTTTGGGGGAAGGGTGGATAAAATGTTTAATGACAGCCCAAAACGTGTTCTGGGGACCATGATCGGTGCCCATTGACCGGGTCTCGCATTAAGAGTCACTGCAATAGCTCATTTCGCTAAAAAAACAATTTTACTGCGTATTTTGGTACCCCATAAAATGTATAATTTGTGATGCTGCCGTTTGAAAACACTTTGTTTAAGGATATCGAATATGTTTTCTATAATCTTGTGGTATTTAGTTTTCAAGAAATATCTGAAAACTTTGTTCAAATCCCATTTTGAAAATTTTTTCTAAGATTTGTACATTTGCTCATCATATATTGTTGAATTTGTTTTTGCCTATGTTTTTATAACCCTGTTCAAAATCAATCCTTATTCTAAATAACAACTGAACTTTATATCAATTATCTTAATCCATAAGTCATTGTGAATTAAACGTAACAATATTCCCATTACCCTTGATCTTAACTACTCGTGTAGTTATAGTCCTGTCAAAATAGACATTTAACTTTGCATAAAGCTGAAAATTGGCGTAGGTCTTAATAAATACACTATCTTTATATATTGATAACTAGAAAGCCCCCGTGAAAAATCACTGGCTGATTAATGAGATACACATCAGAAATACATAATTTAAAAAACAAACTATTTAAAAACAACATTAAGGCCTACTTATCTAGGCCTACCTAACTGTGTTGACGGAGATTTGTAACTAGGTAAATGTGTACAAAAATAAGGATTTTAAAACTGTACTTCTATTTGTTAAAAAATTTATTTACATACGTTATTATATATTTAAAGAAAGATAGAAATATTATATTTTAATGGCTTTTTATTTCATATTGATAGTTCAAATGGTTTAGAAGTTATTAATATTATAGTGAAGAAATTAATAATCGAATATGTTTATATGTTATACGAAGATGTACGAATGTTTCCGAAGTTAAAGAAATAGATATCTCTTCTTTAAATTTGTATAAACAAATATATTGATGATAAAAGGTTGTATTTATATACAGTTTATAACCTCAAAGCAAATATTATAATGTATATTGTAGCATACATTAGTTCTATAACTAATCTTTAAACAAAATCAACTTTACAAGAAATTATAACGATTAAAGTTGTAAACATAACCCTTAACTATATTCTACACTGGGTTTGTTTAAGTATTACAGATGATGGGTGAAATCAGCTGTTAAACAAATAGGTATCTCTTCTTTAAATTTGTATAAACAAGTATATTGATGATAAAAGGTTGTATATGTATATTATAGTTTATAACCTCAAAGCAAATATTTTTATATCAGTTCTATAACTCATATTTTAATAAAATCAACTCCACAAAAAATTATAACGATTGAAGTTGTAAACATAACCCCAAACTATAATCTACACTGACTGGGTTTACAGATGGTGGACGAAATCAGCTGTTATATGATATGTTACTCACGTACGTACGGACATACACTCGCTTTTATAGGAATTGATTCTTCTCTGTGTGTGTATGGCACTAAACTCCTCCTAAATGGCTGGACCAATTTTGATGAAATTTTTTGTGCGTGTTTCAGTGGGTCCTGGGATGGTTTAGATTCACAATTAGAAGGGGTTGAAATGGGGTTGCTACACCTATACATAAATATATATTAAATTAACTTTCTATAAGCTAAAATTATGTAGTATTATTTTTATGGGTCATACAAAACTGTTTGCAATTTGATTGCTTAAGTCAAAGGGATGAAACGGAATAACTGCCCTTAAAATTAAATCATAACCACTTACTTTTTCTATATTCTCAAAAAATACTCAAATAATTTTACTAAAATATTACATTTATACATATTAGTACCAGGATTTTTTTTGAGAATATCGTCATTTCATTACAAACAAAAAGATTTAAATGGGGCAGCTGCCCATACACAATAAAAATAAATTGCACTAAATTCCTAAAAACTATAAATCTAAAATTATTTAATATTATTCTTAATAATTGATATAAGAAAACATTTGAAATTCAATTACTTAAGGGTCTGTGGCCATCTTGGCCATGTAGTGGCGGCCATCTTGGATTTTATCCCATAAAAGCAATGTTAAATTTCAAACCATTTATTTTGTTTACTTTTTATCATAACATTTTTTGCAAGGTCTCATTTTAAGCACAGTCACAATACGCATCCGTCTTGCAATTTACATTTTTACTTTCTCCCCCTATACCATAGTATATGGAGAAAGTATTGTATTCGTCAAAATTTTCGAGTTTGAGTTTTTGGTGGAAATATCCGTTTTGGGTCCCCCTGAACCTAAAAAAGTGGTTTTCGGAGTGATGTCTGTGTGTGTGTCTGTGTGTCTGTGTGTCTGTGTGTCTGTGTGGATGTGTGGATGTTATCAGACCTAGAGCCTAAACCAGTCGTCCGATTTTGATGAAATTTGGTATGGAGGTATTAATCCACGGTATCTCCAGGCGTTTTTTTCGTTTTTGTGAATTTTTTATTTTTAAGGGTAATTTTCCCATAAAAACCCTTAAAATAACGGAAAAATCAACTTTTCTCAAAAACGGCTCTAACGATTTTGATTAAAATTTTATAGTTTATTAGGGACCTAAAGTACTATAAACTGTAAAATTTTGATCAAAATCGTTCGAGCCGTTTTTGAGAAAAGTTGGTTTTTCCGTTATTTTAAGGGTTTTTATGGGAAAATTACTCTTAAAAATAAAAAATTAAGTTCCTATAATGAGGGAGAAAGTATGTGTCAGTTTCCTGATACCGTTTATTTAAATGCTTTTGATTTGTTATGTAATTGACATTTTGTAAGTACAAAGTTTGAATTTTTTCCTAACACAATAAAAAATTAATAATGCAAAATAATTTGCAAGCCGGATCCGAAATTTTATAAAGAATATTCAGTTGTTTTTTTTCAACACTCAATTACAAAAGATACACTTATAAAACGGTTTGAAATGAGGCAATGTAAAAGCGTTCAGCTGCAAGAAATTGCACTGTTTAGATAGGGATATAGTGAGAAGCGCTTTCGTTTCCGGTTGCTTTCTCATTTACTGGAGCAGACCCTTAAGTCAAAGGTATGAAATGGAATAACCACCCTTAAAATTAAATCAAGCAATAGCGAAACATTGCCATGTCCACTAGTTACAAATAAAATATCAAAAGTCCCCACCGATCCGTCTGCTAACAACTTTATTCAAGGTCAAAGGTAAAAAAAATAAACGCATTTGTCTCTTAAAGGGAAGTGTTATCCTAAAAAAAAGTTGGTCAGACAAAAGTTGTAGCTCATGCAATTCTCCACAAAAATTGTTTTATACTGTTTTCCTACGAATCACCATTTCTGAGAAATCAAGGTTATAAAAGTTGGAGAATAGTTGTGTAAAAGTTTTGTATTCTACATAATGACATTAAAATACATACGGAAAAACAAATACATTTAGAAACAAAGAGTGAGCTGTGTCATAAACATAAGTTTAATGTGACAAATAATATTACAATTCAAATATTAAACTTATTTTTAATTTTCAGCAGGCAGCAGAGGCAGAGGAGGGCACGGGAGAAGCTCTGGTGGAGGGTGAGTATTAATACTGTTCGATATTCTTAGATTTATAAAACTAACAAATTCATTTCTTACTTGTAAAATATACATACAGCTTTCCTAGTTGCAACATTTTGTGATTTTTTGTCTTAGGGGACTGGAATGGTTTATATGGACAAAAAATCAATTTTGATTTTATTTTGTATTTTCATTCTTGGAATCTTTAATTTGGCACTTTATTTAAAATTTTTGGGGTTATGGAAAACGGGAACCTTTCCTTGTTTTTTGAGAAATTGAAAAATACGTAGTTAAAATATTTGTAAATGGTCGCCATTTTCCTATATGGCGGTAAGAACAAAAAAAGTCTCAAAATAACTTGTAAAACCTTCTTAAAATACAGTGTATTCCATAAGAAATTCGAAAGTTGACCCATGGAGGCCCATTTAAAAAAGACTCTCTGTATACAGTAAAACTTCAACTATCCGAATCGCTTTCAGAATTTCAGAAAAAGAAATTAAGACGGCAACGTACTGCGATTTGCAAAATAATGATTCTGTCTACGCACGCTATTGCACAGGCTTAAAATTGGCATGTGAAACACGCAATATTCTGTGTATTAAAAATTCTCCCAATATATTATCCGAATGGGGTCTGGTCGCAATTGTTTCGGATAACTGGAGTTCTATTGTATTTCTTTTATTTTCCTTCCACTATCCTTGTACCGTGTAAAAAACAGAGTCAAAAAGTACAAATTATTGCATAGGTAGTTTTAAATGGTTTCAAGGAATAATCGTGTAAGCTTTAAAGGCTGGGTAGATTATTTGGTGAATTCCCTAAATCCGTAAACGGAAGAGTTATGCTTAAACCAGTGACATGCTTATGAGAAAATCGAGGAAGAACACTAGATTTTTGAAATGAAGTTGTCGAAAAATGGCATCAACGAAATACACACAGTGCCTCATTCAAGGTTGTCTGTAGAACCCGATGCTTGCATCTTAGTTTGAACGGCCTGATGGCTGTGGGATTAAATTATTTCTTAGAATAAAGCTAATTATTTGATGAAGAGAAATTATCCAATGAATGAGGAGGATATTGAATCAAGATGGACTCTCTCCCTGCCCCCTGAAGATGGTTCATTGACTCTCATATTGGATAATCACTTTAGCATTTGTTGTTGATAATATTAGTGTTAATAATTTCGTATTATAAGAACTTGTAGTCGATCAAAGTTTATGAATCATCGCGTGTCTTTTGTGGCCGCACAACCAGCTGCTTACCAAACAAATCATTACCGTGAATGTCTTGAATACATTTAGGCCAGTCTTGAATACCCGAGCTTTTCTGCGGAACAGTTTCATAATCAAGTTTTCCCAGATGACAAAATTTATATTACAATAAGTTTAAGAGGAAAAATTTATCTCATCGACCCGGATAACTAGAGATTCGACGCTAATATCACCCCAGTTATTTTTATACGTTATCCACCCCTGTAGCTCAAGTGTCAAAATATTTTTAGTATATCTCTGTGGAGGATTTTTTCTCCAGACATGAATTCATCATTTTACCAAGTTAGGTTGAAAATAGTCTTATGACTTGGACAGCATCCAACTTTTTTCTATATTTATATTTTATAAATTTATTATTACGTTTGTTGGGCAATATTAATATTTTTTAAACTATTTAATGCCCAGTTTGAGAATTGTTGGATTACAAGGTAAAAGAGTTATTGACGATAAACTAAATTATATTTCTTTGGTAGTCATCCACAACAAGATAAGAAATACATCCACTATTTTTAAATGGAAAACAGAATTTTATTTGATAGAGAGTAAAACTTAAACACTGAATCTCCCAACTGATACGGTTTATTCACTCAAACGTGACACTTCAGTAACAAAGTCGTCAACTTCAGCGTTGCACGAGCTACAATATCAAACTATAAGTAAAGCAGTTAATTGTATCTCGTGCATCACTGACGATGGTGACTTTGTGGTTGAAACATGTTTGAGTTCAGCTTTATTCTATCGCCTATATCTTGTCACAGGTTGAGCTAAAAATGTATTTGATAAAATTTATCAAGAATTCTAGACTAACCTTGGGCATTGTGGACATTTACCAGACTATATTTCTGTTTTTATCAATATCTTAATTAACTTCTCGCCTATAATTTTTTTTCAACATTAGGTTTTTTTGTTAAAAGAGAAACAAATTGTAACAAAAAATTTTACGTGATGCCCGCCATCTTAACGTTAACTTAAATTTTTTTATAATAGAAAGGTGGTTGTGTGTAATTTTCAATTGCTTCTTAACAAGAAATTCAATAATGGAACCAGAATTTAGATTCTAAAAAAATATATCTATATCTATACATATAAATAAAATTGGAGTGTCTGTCTGAGATTTCAAAATGTAAGCTTTTTTCTAAGCTCATATGGTTATTCGAACACATTACCGAAACCTAAACACTCATTTATAAATTTTTGTCTGTTTGTTTGGCCGGGCTAATCTCCAGAATTGCTGAACCGATTTTGACAAAACTTTCACTATCATGTAGAGGACTTTTCAGAGAATATTTTAGGCTTCTCTTTATTCGGAAAATATTTAAAATTCCTGTTACAAAATTGTAAAAATTAGGGATTTTGTGAACAAATGTTGGGGATTTTGCGTGACTATTTCGATCTATGTCTTGTATTACGTACAGTTCACACCTACCCCCACCACCCAACTTATATTCAAGTGCCTCTGTCCTAATCAATCATCATTTGCGTAAAAATTCCTACTAAACAATGTATTAACCTTTTGCACTCTATTTGACACTTGGCTGCTCCACCAGATCCAATTAAAATATTACTGTTTGCAGAATTATTTTTGTAAATTCACTAAAAAATTCCTATAAATAGTAAACATAAATTATTATATATATATCATTTTGTTCGGAATAAAACAGAGAATAAGGAAAAAAAATTTGAAAGATTAAATAAAAAATGTTTTATTGAGTAGGCCTATTTTGAATATAATCGCTCAAAAAAATCAATCGATTATTTTGTTTTGTAATGAAATTAAAAATAAGAATAATAGAGTTTAGAGATTTTAAAATACTTTATTACACTAAATGTGACCATAATAAATAATTTTAAAAATATTCTTGAGGTTTAACAATATTTTTTTATTGAATAGGCCTATTTTGAATATAAATTAATTATTCAAACAAATAAAAAAATATGTTTTTTTTAATGAATTTAAAAGTAGTAATAAAAATCATTAGAGCTTTTAAAAATAGTTTTTACAGTAAATATGTCTGTTTAAGTATGTCAATTGTATATATATTTATTCAAAAATTTATTTTAACAATAAAAGTTTTGCGAAATAATGGTACATAACCACGTTAACACATAGTTTAAACAGTTGCCATTTCTCAACACAAAATAAAACAAAAACAAGATCTTTACATTATTTACATTAACAAAATTTACACAAAACTGCAAAATAATAACGTACAGTAAAAATAAATACCACTTGAAAAAGCGTAAATAAAAGTTACAAGACGCAAGATAAAAGACGATGCTATTTGTAACATCTGCTCATCTTCAGAGAGATATAAAATATATTCAACAGCCAATATAATCTGTCACTGGTTTCTAAACTGTTTTAACAACATTGAAGTCTCATTAGATCAAAAAC
The DNA here is from genome assembly GCA_018207615.1 of Philaenus spumarius. Classification (NCBI taxonomy): domain Eukaryota; kingdom Metazoa; phylum Arthropoda; class Insecta; order Hemiptera; family Aphrophoridae; genus Philaenus; species Philaenus spumarius. The sequence goes on along the minus strand of JAGFPH010004358.1, from coordinate 22,937 downwards.
CACAGATTCTACACTTGTTTAGAACATAGAAATCATATTAAAACGTGTGTCGGAATGAGTCCGATAGTGGAGCGCAACGGCAAATTAGCCATGTCGGACTGAGTTCGCCTATGGAGTGCAAAAGGTTAAAAGTGAAAAAATTATGAACAGAATTAGGGATTTTGTAGTTTGCATTGCCATTACCATACGTCTCTGGGGTTGGCGAGTTATTAATAATGTACAATCGATTTGTGTTCCTTTTTCAAACTTCAACTGAAATAAGATGTTTAAAATTGTATGTAAAAATTTTAATTTTTCTGGTTAAAATTGCAAGGTATCAAACAACTATATTGAACATGCTCATAGTTTTTATTTGCCGTAGTGAATTGCTGTTAAATTTTATATCTTAATATTACTCTTCCTATGAAATATTTAGTGGTAACCAGTCATTGAAACACCTATATTTACCAGAGAGAAAAGTCACAAACTAATGTGAGACTGATATTTAGCGGAGAATGTTTTTAACGGGATTTTATCATTAACGGCTTATAATGTGAGTAAAATTTGTTTTGTAGTAGTTTTATAAATGTACTTTATTTTGTTTTGTTTGTTATTTTTCAGTCCGGACAGGACAAACAGGGATAGAGGATCAAGTTACCGCTATCAGCCGTATCAATCGTTAGGAGGAGGGCAAAATATGGTGAGTAAAACTCTTGACACTACATTACCTGCTCAATAGGTTTATAATTTCATATAAGAATATGCATATTTTGTTTTGCCTAGTTGTCCATAACTGAAAGCAGGGTGTGTGTTGTAAATTTGTTTTCCTAATTATGGGCGTAGCTAATTTTTATTAAATTACTTTCTACGGTATTATGATTGGGTTGCGCCATGAACGAGGCAGCAGCTTACATCAAGTCTGCTGTTACTTTCTCACTGAGAAAGTATAGTGATCGCAAAAACAATCGATGTTGAGATTTTTTGGAAATATCTGTTTTGGGGCCCCCTGAGTCTAAAAAAATGGTTTTTATAAAATGTCTTGTCTTTATGTATACAAAGCTAGAGGGAAAATTATTTGATTGATTCCGAACAAATTTGCACCAAACATGTCAATTAGGCCTGCATAGATGCACGAAAAAAGGTTTTGAAAAATAACCCTCTTTTTGGCAAAAAAAACACCAAAAAATCAGTTGTTAATTTTTTATAAAAAAGGGCTCCAACGATTTTGATCAAATTTGTCTTATATGTAGCCCTTAATGTACCCTACCATACGCAAAAAACCTCATCTTTCTAAAAATTCTCGTTTAACTAATAATAATAATAACTGATTTTTGGGGGTTTTTGGCCAAAAAGGGGGTTATTTTTCATAACCTTTTTTCGTGCATCTATACAGGCCTAATTGACATGTTTGGTGCAATTTTGTTCGAAATCGATTGAATATTTTTATAATTATAGGAAATATCAATAATATTTATTAGTTACTCTCCTACTTAAAATGTATCCCCTCTCCTAGTTTTATACAATTAAGAAGTCACAGAGAATCTGTTTAATAATTTAAATATGTTTATGAGAAAGTATGTGCCAGTTCCTGGTACCGTTTATTTTTGCAGTGGTGGAGTAACCTTAATTGTCCAGTACCTGGGAATTCCAGAGGGCTTAGCTTGACTGTTTTTACACTAAATACTATGTTTTATAACTTGGACTGAGTGATTTACTGGATGAAATTCTTGTATAAAATAACAGATGTATCATCTTTAACATTTCAATGTTATTTAAATGGGGGGAAATTATAACTTTGACTGGCTGGCCATAATTATGTTGGATAGAGTCAACATACACACCTCCGGTTTGTGCCAATCTTCTTCTTTTATCGAGGTTTTTAAAATGAGGTGTCACTCAATAGGGGTTCTCATTTAAAATTTTCGACCCCCGAAATACCCCATTTTTGGGGGAGGGGTCGAAATTTACGATACGCAAAAAAAAACTCAATTTTTGTTCATGTTAACAATCCCCGAAGCAAATCTGTCTATTTCCATTAATACAAAAAATAATAGGGAGGGGGCTTTTAAAACACCTGGTATGTATTAAGCTCTAGTTATGTACTAAATAAAGATAATCAATAACAGATTGTGTCACTAGGTAGTATATACTCTAAAGAGTAAGGGAACATAAAATTTAAGCCAAAACACGTTTTTTTCTTTTGGAAAGGTTGTTATAAATTGTTCAATATTTAACGAAGAATCCAGATTTTTAGAGTTTATTTTCTAGGCCCTAAACAAAATTTGTTTGAACAAAAGTACTTTAAAAAACATAATCTTAGTAGTTTAATAGCCATAAAAGTTTTAAAATCACAAAAAAAGACATTTTAAAGCCATTTTTTATTTGGGGTGTCAGAAACACCCCACACGACTAGTTATGTTACAAAAACCCATACGACCACTTAAGGGGGCGCTTCCCTGCCTGCCATATTGAATCTGATTCCCATAAGAGCAATGCTACAGAATAAGTAATTTTTTTGTTAATTCATGGAATAAATTTAAAAATTTGGTTTCATTTTGAAGTACTGTCATATGCGGATGTTGATTGCCGAATACATTTTCAGAAACCGTTTTATTGTTTTCATAAACGTATGATATAAATAGTAAACTTTATAAATTTTTTACTCAGTTGCAAAATGAGATATTGCAAAAATCCTTAGCAATCAACACCCACAATCTATTTTACTTTAAGAAAAAAATACAGCTTTCGTTTTTGAACAAAAACAGCACAAAAATATGCTTAATAGTGAAGGTATGTTTTGGTTATTTAACATTGAAATTGGTACCCAATATCGTAGTTTTGAATGTGGAGAGCCGAGCCTTAATTTAAACTAAGATATTTTCACAATAAAATAATGTGCACATTCTGCTTGTGCAATGTCAATCTGTTACTTCACCTGTCTGTAAATGTCAAGTAAATAAATTTGTTCCTTCCAAAATCATAGCCTCATTACCCATAAGCGGAATAAAAAAAAGTACCTTCCTCCAGCATTTACAGGGTTGGCACTACAGGAGCGACGTACTCTCTCTTCCTCACAGCCTCAATTGCAGCTTCCCATTTGTGCATGCGCACAACAGCCAAACACCATCCCGCTAGAACTGTGAAGTGCACAGTTCCTTGCATAGATTTTTGTATCTTTTTCAAAAACTGTAGGATGACTGTTAGGATGAAGCTTAAAGATTATATATTGTACAAGTATAAAGAAAAAATTAAAGAAAACAGGGCTCATTATATTAAATGTTATTGATAATATCAAGTGGAAATAAGGGGGTGCTGCAGTTCCACAGTGCCTTTACGCGAGCCACCACTGCTTTGATGTCTATCCAGACCATTAAAAAAGTTATGTCCAGTCTCTCACCCCACATATCCATCCAGATTTCAACAAAATTTCTTAGATGGCTCTTGGGGCTCCCACAGAAAAGACCTGGCCCAGTGATGGGCTTTTTGGCCACAACTCTAGCAAGGGGAACCGCAGTCTCACTACCCTTAATGCCTACATGGCCAGGCACCTATTTAAGAGTAACTTCATTGAGTCTATCCTTTTAACGCAGTCCCAAACTAGCCTTGATTCAAAGGTGAATGATTCCAGCACCTGTATTAAGTCTTCTTGGTTATCAGAAAGGATATCAATCTAGCTCTTAATTCCTCTTTTGATGATTTCGCTGGAGTAGAGTTCAATCGCAACAACTTTCGTCTGAAAAATCAATGGTGAGGAGTCCATAGGCTTTGATAAGCTGCACCTAGGACCATAAACTCCTGCTCCGGTTCTGATACAGTTCTGGTAGATTTTTTATTGAATTTTCATGTTAAAAGCCATATAATTCCACTAAATTTACCCATTAATTTTTTACACAGTCATTCAAGTTATGGGCAAAATCATGTTAAAAATTCCAGGAGCCATAGCTTTCTTTGGACCTGTGTTTATATGAACTGAGAGAAACACGCTTGCCTTCAGAATCATATTATATGTATGAGGGTTTTATGAATGTAATTTGTATACAAGAGTTTGAGATCAGTTTCTTTTGATGTTAAGAAAATTATATTTTTAGTATCTTTTAACCATGTAATGTTTTTACTAATGTCGTTTAAGATTCTTAAAATTTCTAGCTCCAGTTAGCCTAGGACATTTGATGTCCCTACATACACTGAAGAACCATAACTTTATTCTTTGTATATCTTGTGCCTAGGGAGGACCAAGACCACCAGGGTTTACTCCCAGCAGTTCATCTCATAGCAGTTACGGTCAGAGTAGAAACTACCATTCTTCATCGCAGAGAGATGGTAACAACTCTTCCGGTCAGAGAGGGGGGTACAAGTCCAGCCAGGGAGGAGGCTATAACTCTTCCAGTCAGAGAGGAGGCTACAACTCTTCCAGTCAGCGAGGAGGCTACAACTCTTCCAGTCAGAGAGACGACAACCGTTCCGGCAATCAGAGTAGGCCGAGCGGTAACCAAGGGTATTGGCAAGGCGGTAACAACCGACGTTGAATCAATTTTTAACTAATTGAAAGAAAACAAATTATTTTATTAAATGTTCACAGATGAAATACATATTAAATTGAATGATAAACAAGATTTCAAACATAGACGTTGCATCAATGTCATACAAAGTAATGAATTAAAACACAAACATTTCGTACCTACTATAATTAAGATGAAATAGACTAGCAAAATAAAATATGCATTTTAACTGTGTTGTGTTAGCTGTGCTCTTATTTACAAACCTATTTTTGTCATTCTATCCTCTTGATTTGCAGGCGATGATACTCCTTATGGTTTTTACCTTAAAAAAACATTTTCACAATGATTAGAAGGCAATAGTTGGCTTAATATAGACACTTCTGGCTTGATTTCAAAAGGCAGTAGTCAACACAATTAACTGTGCAGTCAGTAAATCTTCCCAAGGATTAGATTGAGTTCTAATAGTC
>JAGFPH010004358.1:6690-17982 GCA_018207615.1 Philaenus spumarius | reverse complement strand
GACGGAATTGGCCCCAACATTGGTGTAGTGTGAAGCCAACTATTTGGAGTGTTTCAGTCCAGTAAGCCAATAGTTGGTTTTGTGTAAACACTTCTGGCTTGATTTCAAAAGCCAATAGGCAACACAATTAATTGTGCAGCCAGTAAATCTTCTTGAGGAGTAGATTGAATATTAATAGTCTGTGGAAATTGTACCTTTTGTTGCTGAAACGACGGAATTGGCCCCAACATTGGTGTAGTGTGAAGCCAACTATTTGGAGGGTTTCAGTCCAGTAAGCCAATAGTTGGTTTTGTGTAAACACTTCTGGCTTGATTTCAAAAGCCAATAGGCAACACAATTAATTGTGCAGCCAGTAAATCTTCTTGAGGAGTAGATTGAATATTAATAGTCTGTGGAAATTGTACCTTTTGTTACTGAAAGAACGGAATTGGCCCCAACATTGGTGTAGTGTGAAGCCATCTATTTGGAGGGTTTCAGTCCAGTAAGCCAATAGTTGGTTTTGTGTAAACACTTCTGGCTTGATTTCAAAAGCCAATAGGCAACACAATTAATTGTGCAACCAGTAAATCTTCTTGAGGAGTAGATTGAATATTAATAGTCTGTGGAAATTGTACCTTCTGTTGCTGAAACGACGGAATTGGCCCCAACATTGGTGTAGTGTGAAGCTAACTGTTTGGAGGGTTCCTGGCTTGATTTCAACAGGCAACACAATTAATTGTGCAGCCAGTAAATCTTCTTGAGGAGTAGATTGAATATTAATAGTCTGTTTAAAGTGTACCCTTTGTGTCCACAAAGATGGAATTGGCCCCAACATTGGTGTAGTGTGAAGCTAACTGTTTGGAGGGTTCCTGGCTTGATTTCAACAGGCAGCACAATTAATTGTGCAGCCAGTAAATCTTCTTGAGGAGTAGATTGAATATTAATAGTCTGTTTAAAGTGTACCCTTTGTTGCCACAAAGATGGAATTGGTCCCAACATTGATGTAGTGTGAAGCTAACTGTTTGGAGGGTTCCTGGCTTGATTTCAACAGGCAGCACAATTAATTGTGCTGCCAGTAAATCTTCTTGAGGAGTAGATTGAATATTAATAGTCTGTTTAAAGTGTACCCTTTGTTGCCACAAAGATGGAATTTGTCCCAACATTGATGTAGTGTGAAGCTAACCGTTTGGAGGGTTTCTGGCTTGATTTCAACAGGCAACACAATTAATTGTGAAGCCTGTAAATCTTCCCGAGGATCAGATCGAGTCCTAATAGTCTGTGTAAACTGTATTCTTTGTTGCTGCAACAACGGAATTGGCCCCAACATTGGTGCAGTGTGAATACCAGTAAGCTTCTGCCGGGTAGCGAGTTCAGTAGGTTGTGCACTTTTTTTGTCAGACTTTGTTTTTGTTAAGCACAGCGGTTCTCAAACTTTTTATCTCAGGTCCTCTTATGGGGCATATTTAGGCCGTGCCCCCTTTTGTTTATGCATATGTATATACATACACCGTATTTCTTTACAAACCACACTTAAGATCTATGATCATAAGCAAAAGGTTTGATGTTGAAATAATATCATTCGAATATCACTAGTCTTGCACGATATAGTAGCAAGAATAGAAAATCCAGTTTCACAAGCATATGTAGCTAAAGGAGATTAGTACTTTCAAAGGATTTTCACTTAAAGAGGGGTATTTCTTTTTGGAAATACTTTACTATTCCTTAAATTTATGTAAAGTTTAAACCCGTAAAATATGTTGCCAGTATCTGTACATCTTAAAATAGTTATAAGTACTCTGAAAATATGTCTAAGAGGGCCTAAGTAACTTTCCCAGTATGGTGCCTGTCAAAGGAGGAGGGGGCTAGCTTGAGGATGGATGTTCAAGCTTAAGTCAGTTCTCAACCTAGCGCTACGGCGGATTCGCTTGCCTTTACCTTAGATACCTATAAGTGTAACTTTTGGAGACACGCCATCGCCAGTGAACCAATATCAGGAGCTGTCAGTTGTGCGAAAATATGTCCTTTGATTGAAAATGGTATACGTTGTATTCCTTTTGCTTGACATGGAAATTTAACATACTGCATATAGAAAGTAAATAAGATTCGTAGAACAAAAAAGTATTGGTTTCTTACGAGCTTTAAATAAATGAAGATTTATGTCTTATTGGTTACGTATTATCCCAACTTTTGTAATAATGTAATTTAAAATAATTCGACCTCGCACCTGAACCGCTGAAGTGAGTAGAGCAAATTTCCAAAATTAAGTTTATAGACCTATGTTTTAGGGTTTCAAACAACAATTTGGGAAATAAGTCTATCCACGACGGTGCTGAATAGCTGCAAAATGGTTCGCAAGCCATTACGCATATTGGAATTCTCTTCAATACACAATGCATTGCGTGCTTCGCACGCCAACCCCGTGTTGGGAGTACCTTCAATACACAATGCATTGCGTGCTTCGTACGCCATTCCGAATATTGGGAGTATCTTTGACACACAAAACATTGCGTGCTTCGCACGCCAACCCCCGTATTGGGGTATCTTCAACACACAAAGCATTGCGTACTTCGCACGCCAACCCCAGTATAGGGTGTATCTTCAATACACAGTGCATTGCGTGCTTTGCACGTCAACCCCACGATAGAGTCAACCAAATGGATTTGAACCGGGTACTTCTATGGTATTTTACTTTTTGATCGATTTTGGGGGAACCATGCGAGCTATAAGGTCGCGTAAAAAAACAAAATGTGCAGAATAACATCCTACATTTAAATTTGTAGAAAAAACTCAAAATCAAATTCATTCTCTTAGGAAAAAGCTCTAACAATAGTTACTTCCGGTCAAAAAACGTGCTTACAAATGTTGGATTTTTGTAGCTAACGAACTCGTCTGAGCTACGTGGACAACCAACATGTGTACCAAATTTGTTTGAACTAAATCGAACTTAAAATGCGGCCGCTAGAGTGCGAACACATATATACATACTCCTATATATAGACATATATATATATATATGATTTTTAATGATCGGTGCTCATTTGCTACTCCCGATCTTGGGTCTTACCATAAGGGCCACTGCAATAGCTCATTTTTCGTATGGAAATTCGCTAAAAATCAATCCATGAATTGAAAATGAAACACGTATTCTTCATACATGCCTACTTTTCTACATTAGGCCTACAAATATTAAACTATTTAGTTTTTTAGTTTATTTGAAAATTAATTCGATCACGCAGCTGACTTGAGTTGAGCTAATTTACAAAATTATGTTGACGTGTTTTAGAGTTTCAACGAACTATTTGGGAAATTGGTCCACTCACGAAAGTGTTCAATAGCTGCCTACGTGTACGAAATATATAGTAGAATATGTTTGCACCTCAGCCCCGGGTCACTCGCTTTGTGAGTTGGCACCCCGTCATTGGATCAGAAGCTAGTCCTACGTGGTTTTCAAATGGGTACCGTTATTTGTATGGTATTCTACGTTTTGTTCGATTTTGGGGGGACCAAACGTTCTATAAGGTCGTGTAAAAAAAAAAAACAAATGTGTAGAATAATCTCCTATACAGTAGAACTCCAATTATCCGGACTCCAATTATCCAGATCGCCAATTATCCGGATCAGATTTGAATAAGAACATAGACAAACGGATGCGAGACTTGGCGGCGCGGAATCGATTTAAGGTAGCAAAACAGCTGACTCCGCCTGGTATGTTAAAAAAGTAATGTATTTTACAGTGATTTAGTATTGTTTGTAAATATTACGTAATGTAAACATTGTCATTGGTATTGTTTTTTCATAATAAATACCTTAAATGTTCTCTATTGTGTTTTGTTTACGTTTTTCTCCTAAAAAACGGCCTTTTTCCGAGAAAAATCCAATTATCCGGATTTTTGATTATCCGGACTGGATCCGGTCCCAATTAATCCTGATAGTTGGAGTTCTAAGTAGTCATGGCGGTACTTTGGCCCCAACATGGGCTCTTATGGGACTACGTTTTTTGCACCGAGTTGCGACAGATGACGACGCCATCTTGTTTTTGATGACGTAATATGCACCGACTTCCGACTCCTGCACCGAGTTGTGACGACGTTATCTTGATGACGTAATATGCACCGACTTCCGACTCCAAGGTTTTTGCATTGAGTTGTGACTTCAGACTCCTGGGTTTTTGCACCGAGTTGTGACGACGCCATCTTGATGACGTAATATGCACCGACTTCCGACTCCTGCACCGAGTTGTGACGACACCATTTTGATGACGTAATATGCACTGACTTCCGACTCCTGGGTTGTTGCACCGAGTTGTGACGATGCCATGTAATATACACCGACTTCCGACTGGGTTTTTTTTCACCGAGTTACGACAGATGACGACGCCATCTTGTGACGTTGAGGTTGTATTGCACAGGCGTTTGACGAATGTTCCATATTGTTTAGCTGATCATATTAACTAGGGATACACCGACTTCCGACTCCCGGGTTTTTGTATCGAGTTGTGACAGATAAAGACGTCACCTTGTGACGTTGAGGCGGTATTGCACTGGTTTTTGACGAATATAACATATTGTTAGTGTATCATATTAACTAGGGATTCGTTAATGTATTGCACTGATTTATGACAAATAAAATAAATATTGTATATGCTGATCATATTAACTAAGAATTTGAGGCCGTATTGCACATACTTTTGACAAATTATAGTAAATCATATGAAGAAAATCAAATTATCTTGGTATGGGAGAGGTTACAGGGATTGTGCGGACTACGTTTTAGATGCGTTGCTGACCCAAGGGGAATCCCAGCCGCCATTTTGTTTCCACTATAGCCCCCACCCCCCACCCCCACTTAGACCCCGCCCCCACTAAGACCCTGCCCCCGCTCAGACCCCGACCCCGTTCATCCCCCCACCACTTCTGATTTAACATGGACTCTTATGGACTACGTTTGAAATGCGTTCTCGATTGAGCTGTGTTTAGCCTACGTCTGCAATGTATACCCGCAGCCATCTTGTTCGCCATTGAAGTCACGTGACCAATATTTATTTAGATTATTAGTTTTTTATTTTTTAAGTTAGTCCGAAACGGTGATTCGAACCTAGGGAGTTCGGTACGAGAAACATATGCCTCTACCGTTTGAGTCACGACGACATTTTTAACTTACTATACTTATTTTGAGTATATATAAGTGTATCGGATTGCAGTGTTGTAATATTTGGGCACATTTAAAATTTGGGAGTATAATTTGTATAAAAATTTGTATGTATATCAGTGTTATAGATAAATCGCAACCACCTATATTTACAGGGTGTTCCAAAATTCTTAAAAGAGGTACTATTTTATTTATACGAGCAATATAACGCATTATTAAAAGGTATCGGCAATTTAAGTTATCTTAGCCCACTTAATGTGTGCCTAACACTTAACTCCTAAGCCATTTTCGCAGCCTCCTATATGTACAGGGTGTTCCAAAATACCTGGATGATCGGAAAAATATGTATATGCATTGTATCCTCGATGTTAAATGACGACGCTATATTTATAATCCGTCGCCATCTTGTCGATATATCGCAGACATTTTCGCAGCCTCCTATGTATACAAGGTGCTCCAAAATTCATAAAAGCGGTAATATGCCATTTACAATATATTTCAAATATTAAAAGGTAACAGCATTTTAAGTTATCTTAGCCTAGTTAAGGTGTGTGTATGTATATAACACTTAACTCCTATGTATAGGGTGCCCCGAAATACTTAAAAGCGGTAATTATTTAATTTATACAAACAATATAACGTATTATTAAAATGTATCGACAATTTATCTCAGCCCAGTTAATATGTGTGTGTTGAACACTTTACTCCTATATACAGGGTGTCCTAAAATTCTTAAAAGCGATATTATTTTTATACGAACAATAGAATGCATTATTAAACGGTTTCGACAATTTAAGTTATCTTTATGGGGATAGCTTTGAGTGTGTGTATCACTTTACTCCTATATACAGGGTGTCAAAAAAAAAATACTAAAGAGTGATAATATTAAAAGGTATCGGCAATTTAAGTTACCTTAAACCTTGTTGGGGTGTATGTGTGTGTGTGTGTATAAGCATATATGTTGTTCAACGGTCAGATCATAACAGTAAATATTAACATAGAATAATATAATGTGTGACCAAACATATAACGATTGTTATGTAACGTAGTAAGTTTCTTCGAACCTTGTCGATCTATATTGTTCTAACATATACTAAAAACCATACATCTGTAAGAACATTGGTTGTATCGATGAGGCAATTTTCGGTGATGCTAACATCTTTTGGGGTTGTAGAAAAGGCACTCTTAGGTAGTTGGGACGGAAGCTACCCATATAATTTGAAATAGTAATTTCATTTTCATAACAACCGTGTTTTCGTTGTGTATTCGTCTTCAGAATGTTTACATAGCTCAATTACACTATATCTAATGATATGCATTTTCTTGTCAAAACCTCCTTTCTTCCAACCTCTAATCTACACACATTCGCACATGCGCGGCAACCAACAACGTTGGTGCTTATTGGTTGAGCCTAGGATCTAACCTAATATTTGGATTTTAGCTTAGGTTGGAACTAACAGTAAGCATGGTCGTCGTCGTCATCGTCGTTGTCATTTTCGTTGTCGTCGTCATCGTCGTCGTCATCGTCGTCTTAGTCGTCGTTGTCGTCGTCGTCGTCGTCGTCGTCGTCGTCGTCGTCGTCGTCGTCGTCGTCGTCGTCGTCGTCGTCGTCGTCGTCATCGTTTTTGTCGTGTCGTCACGTCCTCATGTCGTTGTAGGCCACCCATAGATTTGACACTATATTTTGGTTCCAGAGCTTCGTTTCACTTAATTACAGACAACACCCTTTCTTCCAACCACTTATCCATATTCACACATTCACTCAGATTGGTGTTTAAAGTTTCTATCGCAGTCAGGAAACAGTTCCCCACTCTCGTGTGATTAATTTCCACCACTAGAACTTGACGGAGAGTAGGAAATTGGCCTTATAGATCTTTCCACTTACAACTCTATTGCAAACATAGTAGAAGGCGTTAATAACAAACATAAAATCAAATTAAATGAAAAAATATTATGGGTACCCTAATATTGGGGTATACCTACAGACTCGTACGAAATCGAAGACCTGGAAAAAATGATTGTAGCCAACTAGAACCGAAAGGAATTAAATTTTCACTGGAACCATACAACAATACGTTAAAGGCGGAAGTTCAATGTAAGAAAGACGTTTATTTCGAGGACGGCTCTAATGTTTAACTAATGTTTACTATGTTTATCATAAGTAAATAGTCTATTCTTAAGCAGTAGCTATAAAACAAGACAACTTAAAGCACCCTTGAACAGAAAATAATTTTTAACTTGTATGACATTGAGATATCTGAGGGTAATAAAAAGTTTATGTAACTCAATGACAATTAAATAATAATAAAAGTTTTATTCTTCTAAGTGTCCTAGCTCATTGAATATCAATGACAAGTTAAAATAATTACTTTAACTCTAGCACTAGACTTGATCTTCTATGAGATAATGTTAAGGTTACTGTCATTATGGTAACGACAACATGTTAGGGTTATTGACTTGTATTGTGTCATGACGATAGTTTACAGAGATTACAGGAAAGTAAAAAGTTATTTTACATCTCTAAGGAGATAGATAGGAATCGACCACTTTCCATAGCTACCCATGAGGTACGGTCGGAACATCGTTTGTTTTTTGTTTTACAGGAGCATCCTCAATCATTAGAAAGAGCCTATACCTCCCGTTGGGTAGCTACATATTCGCTACACCTGATACTGGATGTCAGAGGTCAAGCTGATTCGATAGTTTCATTTCTATTTAATAATGTAAATATCAACCTGTTCATCGAGTATGGGATGAGGTCATTTAATGAGACAATAAAAAAATTATATGATTCCGTTCATTTTAAACTGTAACCGTTCCATTTACTAAGCGGAGTATTTTTGGGGACTAATCTACACCGTTAATCTGTTCATTGTATGTGTGTGTGTATGTTTGTGTATGTGTTTGTGTGTGGGTGTGTATGTGTGTGTGGGTGCAACGTACGTTATTAAGACAAAACAAATGATACCGGTTCGCTAAACAAGAGAAATAAAAGGAGACTTGAATGGAAATAAATTAATCCTTTTGATCTAGGTTTGTAGTGAAAAAAAGATGTAACACAAGCAACTTAAAACTTGAAAAATATATTGAAGAGAAAGGGCGACTGATAGCATCAAATATTCGTTACCTCTATACATAGGATAAAGAGTGTTAGGTCACAAATCACATATGGCTATTTGTCATAAATTGATTATGGTAAAGTAGAAAGGTCCAGTATTTCATTTTATAAGCATACTTAGAGGGGCCACCTTTCACTTAGAGACTTTTACATCTTGCCAGTGGCTTCCAGTAGCCCTTCTTGGTCCTTTTTTTTTGCCAAGACTTATCCTTATAGGATTCTCCAGGTATATCCTTAAAACGATCTATGAGACATGGATTACAAAGCTCTAGGTATAACTGAAGGAGTCAATGATGACTTAGAGACTTTTACATCGTGCCAGTTGGTTTCAGTGACTCTTCTTAGTATTTTCACCAAGACTTATCCTTATAGGATTCTCCAGGTATACCCTTTAAACGATCACTGAGACCTTGATTACAAAGCTCTAGGCATAACTGGAGGAGTCACTGATGACTTAGAGACTTTTACATCGTGCCAGTTGGTTTCAATGACTCTTCTTAGTATTTTCCCCAAGACTTATCCTTATAGGATTCTCCAGGTATGCCCTCCAAACGATCACTGAGACCTTGATCACAGAGTTCCAGGTATAACTGGAGGAGTCACTGATGACTTAGTATTTTTCATTATCCCTTAACCGAATCGAATTCTCCAGTTATACCAAAATAAAAAAAGAATTTACCCTCTGCCTCGTACTCTGACAAACAACTCTTGGTATTGCCTGTGATATAATTGGATGTACAATTGACTTAAAGGTGTCACAACCACCAAGGTGTCATGGTGTCTTTTTAACCAAGATCTATTAAACTTGGTTTGTACAAAAAATAACATGGTAAATTCTTATCCTTTGCTAGCAATCAACCTTTACTTTAGCATATAAAAATTATAATGTTTATTGTAAATATTTTAATTGTAAAGGTAGTGTTTAAGTTAGTGGGTTTTTTGTCTTTTATAACCGTAAGGTAAAGTATTATAATCCCCTTCAAATCTCCTTTTAGGTCCTGTTACTTTAAATATTTTTGTTTCTCTTACAGTTACAATATCTTTATCTTTAGTTCTCCTAATTCTATTCTCTTCAATTACTAAAGACTCTTTGGCTTCACTTTGAACCATTTCCTTGAGTTTATTAAAATTTAGATTTTTAGATGTTTTAAGGTTAAGTGTAAGGCCTTTGATCTTACACACCTCTACAATCGCATTTTCGTTTGTAGAAAATACTTGGTATGCGTAAGTTTTTGGACCTCCGGAAACAAACTCCAAAATGTATGACCCCGCCCCATAGTCGGCTAGTTCGTCAGTCATCTGCCCTAGATAGTCTCCTGTCTCTACTTTGTGTATACCTTGTCTGTGCAGGTAGATAATTGAGTCTGTGTCATAATAACAGACATTATCTCCTAGAATATCCAGGTGTTCATATAATTTAAGCCTAGCTTGGGCAGTTGTATATGATGCCAGAACAACATTGGTGTTTTTCAACGATTCGCCTACTTCATCTAGGTACTGCCAGTTTACTAAAAGTGCTTCTTCGTTAATTTCTTGTACTTTGTTGATTTGAACAGAGGGACTTGTTGCTAGTTGAAAAAGCACGGACGGGTCCCTTATTATAAGCGCTTTAGTTTGGTTCTCTCGCTGACCAAATTTTCCCCAGAAAGAGTTAAGCATTAATTTTGAAAGTGATCGTAGACCACCGTTCTTCTCGATTTTAGATGGGTCAAGCTGTATTCCCTCGTGAATAAAATAATCGTTGACATATTTGTCTCTGTCATCGTCCGTATTGCACCAAGCCGGCCACCCGCTAGATTCTTGTTTTATTTTTAAAAACGTGTTGATGAAATCTGTAAACAACCCTCCATTTTCAAAAGTTGCCATTTTGTATTCCCAAAGCTCGTACATGTCCAAAATCACATAACCTTTTTCCACCGCTTTTCTTATCTCGTCCATTGTCCATGTGCCTACCAGTACCCTCTCCTCGCTACTATGTTCGCAGTCATTCAAGCACAAGTTTTCACCGCATGTACGACACAAAACAAACATTAATTTATCGTTCATTCTTACAGGCAGAACGGGGTGATACAAGTCTCTCGGGGGTAGTACTTTACACTTTAACAAACCTTCAACCTCCATGCCTTTTCTTCTACACTCAATATCACCAACATGGATATTCGGATGGCCTATAGGGTATTTCCCGTATTTGCATACCCACGGATAGAGTGAGCACACGTCTACATACTGAATGGTTTCGTCATCGGCACATTTATGATAGGTTTTTGCGTTTCCAGTCCTTCCTCCGAAAAAAGAGTCTCTCGGGTTAAGTGGCAAGGTGTTAAGTATTGGAAGAGAATTTAAGTAGGTCAGTTTCATGTTTTCTTTTAACGCTTTAAACGTACACTCCCACATCTCTATTACTTCGTAGGGTGTTTTTGTCAACTTCTCCATTTTGGCTCTGGTTCTTTCATATCTTAAATGCAGACTGTCTGAAGGGTCTTCTTCAAGAGGATCTTCCCTCTTGTAAGGGAAACACTTTGGACATCCATGAAAGTAACACCCTTGAAATTCATAGATACGTTCCCCGTCAAAACCATCGACTTTAACTCCGTCGATTTTGACTTCCCTCTCACGACCTGCATGCTGTATTCTAACATTACGTTCATCCTCTTCCCACGTCAACCACTGTAGGGCAATTGATGATTGATTGTCAACTAGACGATAACCGTTCTTAGGTACCAAACCAATAGTATTTTGTTTTAAAAAGTTACGTCTGAACGCCAAGTTGCAAGCACTAGCTATTGTAACCGCTTCTAAAAATGGATCCACGTTACATTTTTCCAAGAACATTGATCTGAATTTTAAAGATGCTTGTGCCAAAATGTCTACGTCCGATATACAATAATCTACAATTTCTTTTTGAAAATCAAAAATGTAGTTGGCCTGAGTCTGCTCATCGTGCCATTTTGTAAAATCTTTGTATCCTTTATCAAACATAGCGTCAGGGCAGTAAAACGCTTTGGAGGGGATAGGCCCAATATAATTTTGATTAGCAACTGTATTGA
>JAGFPH010004357.1:101882-112418 GCA_018207615.1 Philaenus spumarius | reverse complement strand
TTTTTTTTGTAAAAAAACAGCTCTAACGATTTTGATAAAATTTGGCTTATTTGTAGCCCCTAACATATGCTAAAAACCGTATCTTTCTAAAAATTCTCGTTTAGCTAATAATAATAATAATAACTATAACAAGTTTTACGTTGTATCCGTCGTGTGACTTCGTTCAGCGTACGTTTATGACGCGTTTCGAAACATATGTTTCATCATCAGATAATAAAAGTTACATTAAATACAACACAAAAACACTCAACTCACAACACAACACACACAATTATGGCATGTAATCCGGGTAGACGTCTACTTAGAGTCACGGTGGTACCCGTGAAGGGAATGTTTAAATAAAGATCACCACTAACCGTTGAAACCCACCTCCCAGCTGTGTTAATTTCAGTATGTACACAATGTATGTAAATATTTGTACACAAAATGGATCCGATTGTATTTTATAAACAAATTCTATGTACATTTGTGAAAATGAGCGTAATTTAACTAAATTGGATCAGGTACGCTAATCCCTCGGCTACAAGGCCTTGTTAGTCTAACAGCCCTCCAGGGAAAATCTTGCTGTCTCACCGCACCATTCAAATTTGGTACTGCTTTGCTCTACCCAAACACAGTTTTATGTAGTTAATATAAAACTACTTTCAGTGTAAATACTATAAAGACGGTATTACATGAATTAAACCTTAGAAGAAATATTCCATTTTTAGGTTTAGTTGGTTGTATATGCTATTATTAAACTTACTTCACATTTTTTAAATACTAATGTTTGTAATGAATGCAATACATAGCGTACAGGTTTATTTATTTGGTTGTAAATTAAAAACAGAATCGTAGCAAAAGTATTGAAAATAGTTATTGAACGAATAAATTAAACTTATGTGTATAGAGAGTAGACCTTACAATTCCACACCTTCCTGTCCGTACATGGTCTGCGTCGCCATTTGGTTATAGCCACAAAGTCTAACTTCCATGTGAGGGGTACTGCTAGTATACTTTTTTCGTGCACCTATACAGGCCTAATTGACATGTTTGGTGCAAATTTGTTCGAAATCAATCGAATAGTTTTAATAATAATATTTATTAGTTTACTCTCTTACTTTAATGTATCCACTCACCTAGTTTAATACAATTATGAAGTCACAGTGTTTAATAATTTAAATATGTTTGTGAGAAAGTAAGTGCCAGTTTCTGGTACCGTTTATTGAATAAGTTCTTAAATTTTACAGCTTAACAAAAAACTGCATCAGCTGAATAATGCGGTTTGATCAACATAAGTAACGCATAAGTTCTTTGATTTAGAAGGAAAGTTTAACGAAGGATGTTTACAAATTTTGTAAAAAGATTTGTAATTGCATATTTTGGCTTGCGCTCAAACAAATCATTTTACATGTAAAACATTAAAGACTTGTTTTCATTAGACAAGTGTGAAGCACACGAAAGCAAGAAATGAACAAATACTTTCGAGTTATGAAAATTAACAGCAATAGTATCAATTCTATCTCCGATAGCAGGGACAGCTTCGTGATTACGTTCATTATTGATTATAGACTATAAAACCCATTACACATCTTCTGGTCACAGGGAACAATAGATTATTACATAAAGTACATCACGATGCAGCCATTCTATGCTGACCAGATTTGTAAAGCAGTTGTGAAATAACTTGTAAACACATAGTATAACGTCTACAAACGATATTTTCCCTGACAAAGAAACAAATGAGTGTCATAACAACTTAAACATAAGTGCATTTGCTGACATACAAAATGTGACAGATACAATAGGCGAACATACTAAGCTGCAAGCATAAAGTGAAATCTCGTTATGTCGTAACGACCGCATGTATTGTTTGTAACTTTAGCCTGGGAAGCTTCATCCTTATTGTATTGTTACTGGGAACAGCTGTGAGAATATGGTAATTAGAATATAGATTTGATATATTGCAGTTGCAAGATAAGAAACAGATTTTCCGAGTTTTTTCACCTGAATTTTTTTTAGATTGATGATGTTTTAATCCAAGGTAAACGGATTCTAGATGATGTAATGAAAAATAATGAACTGCTTCAAAGCTATTGATTGATTTATGTTTAATAGCAATTGAACTTTATAGGTTAGAACTTAATGTGTCATGGCAATGCACCTTCCTGAGGCGACCTTCTTATAGCGTCATAATATGTGTCTGACAAACATTCATCATTAGCTTTGGGGTTAGGTGGAAGAGAGAACTAAATAGTTCTAACCTCGCCTCAAAGATAAAGGCATCAAGAAACAATCAATCATGTTTTAGCTCGTTATTCGGTAAATACCCACAACACATTTTCCAACTAGTGTTAAAGTGAAGTTTAGTGATATTCCAAGTTGAAGAAATTGGAATCAGACTTTGGTTTTCATTTATTTCTAAATAAATAAACGGTACAAGAAACTGGCACATACTTCCTCACAAACATATTTAAATTCTTAAACAGATTCTCTGTGACTTCATAATTATTGTATTAGAGTAAGAGAGGGGATTATTATTATTATTATTATTACTAGCTATACGAGAATTTTTAGAAAGATGCAGTTTTTTGCATATGATAGGGTACATTAAGGGCTACAACAAAGCCAAATTTTATCAAAATCGTTAGAGCCATTTTTTTATTTATAATAATAACTGATTTTTTGGGGGGTTTTATCCAAAAAGGAGGGTATTTTTTTTAAATTGTCAATACCTTTTTTCGTGCATCTATAAAGGCCTAATTGACATGTTTGATACAAATTTGTTCGAAATCGATTGAATAGTTTTCTCTCTAGCTTTGTAACCATACAGATAAACATACAGACAGACATACAGATATTTTGTAAAAAACACTTTTTTTGACTCAGGGGGTCCCAAAACGGATATTTCCACAAAATATCAACATCGATTTTTTTGCGATCACTATACTTTCTCTATACCATAGTGAGAAAGTAAAAATATAATAGCAAAACACCCAAATAACAAACGAGGATACTGATAACACCCCTCCATCTTGAAAACAAGCCAATCCCTTATCAGAAATATACCAAGATACAACACAGTACAATAATAATTACAGAATGCCAATAAATTCAACCTAATTGGAATATATTGTTCACGCTATAACTTATAATTAGTTATAAAAAATGATGATGTACAGGAAAGAATTTGTGATATGATATAAAAGTGGAAACATATTTAAACGGTATAAAAACTGTGAAATTCTTCTTTGTTGGAAATGTGATTGTATTTATGATTTACATTTTCGTTTAAAAGGCCTTAAGGTTGTTATTTTTAATCGTCTTCAGTCTGACACTGTTTTTATGTGACCTAACCACTCTATTCTTCTGGCCTTAGTATAATCATAGATCCTGAATAATAAAATAGATCATGCAAGCATACGGGGGCTGTGTGCCGAGAAAAAGGTTGTCGCGAAAATAGTGCATGATCGCGCCGCGAGGTAGCGCTAAGGAGAAATCATTGGAAGCATTGGTGTTTCACACAGCTTCCATCGTTTCCCCAATAGATAACGCCACTATCGTCGAATTCCCAGTGGAACAAAATATTGCATTGGATCGGAGTTCGGTTATCCAAATACAATGGTAAAATTTAAGTTTTATTTTCTTCGATGGTATAATGGTTTATGTTATCAAAATACGCCACGGTTTCGGGCAATAATTCTTTTGTTTACTTTTACACAATAGAAAAAAACAACATCAAAGAGTGAAGGATCTTTTATCGAAGAGTATTCTTAACGAAACCAGAATAACAAATTAATACTTTTAATTGTTTCACAAAAGAGGTAAGGACGGGTAAAAGTAATTACCCTGAAACTTATTAGAGCAGCTTTCGAACCACATGTTTCATGTCGACTGGGTAGTAACCGGTAAAAAGTTTACACTTGATTACCTGAGGCCTTAGTCTGGATAAATTACTAACTAATAACACCTAGGTTAGCAACCTATAAACTACCGTGATAGAAAGCAACTACTAATCTCTTCATTATTAAAGAATCCTGCAATCTCTACATCTTCGTTATATTCGTTAAGGTTAACATTTGTTTAATCTTTTGACGAGCCAGTATTATTAACGAATTTCGATAGGACTCTTGCGGTGAGAGACCTAACGTTGGGAGGTGGACAATGAGCACCGATCATGGTCCCCAGAACATAATTTGGGTGTCATTAAAAATTGTATATCCATATATAATATAAGCCAAATAAATACCACTCACTCACTCACTCACTCACTGACTCATCACGAAATCTCAAAAACTACAGAACGGATTGGAACGAAATTTGGTATGAAGCTTCCTCTAGGGCCATAGATGCTAACTAAGAAAGGGTATAAAAAAATTCGAAATCTTAGCGGAGTTTGGGTGTGTTAAATTGACTAAATCACGATCTCTCTAAAACTACCAAACGGATTGGAATGAAATTTGGTATGTAGCGTCCTCTATGGCTATATGTGCTCGCTAAGAAAGGGTTTCAAAAAATTCGAAATTTTAGGGGGTTTGGGGGTCAAAGTTACTATAAATCCCCATAAAAGTACATAGTATAATTTTTCTTACAAATATAAAGTTTTTCTAATACTAATCGTACTAAAGCACATAGTTAGTATGTCAAAAGATACGATGCAAAAAATCCCGCCGTAAACGCGAGGCTGTCAAAATATACAATAAAAAAATCCTGCCGTTCATCGTGAGGCTTCTAAAAAGTACAGTCAACAAAATTCCCAGGTCTAAATGGCTGCTTTCCAAAAATACAGTTCTAAAAGATGTCACATGAAGTTGCTTCCATGGTCTGAAAAATCAATGCCAGGGTTTCACTACAACTGCAACACCGATTATCACAAAGACAAAACAGTTGAACTAGGTCCTATGACGACATGTAAATAGTGTACAGCTATGAAGTGGTATAAATGACAAGGTTTAAAACCTACGATTCATATCCTTATGACTCACAAAATTACCACCATTTGTCACATTTAGTTCACCAAAATAATTATGCAATAGCGAAGCATTGCCGGGTCAACTAGTTCAGTATGTATATACTAGCTGACCCGTACGGCGTTGCCCATGGTGGTTGGTATTTTCAGTCTTTTTTACGTAATTTTATTCTTTTTAAGTGTTCAGTCAGTGAGTGGTATTTGGATTTTACATATATATATAGATCTTAAATAATAAATGCACTATTGTCATAATAATAAAAGATCTGAAATTATGATTTTAGTAACTTTGATCCCACCAAACCCCTCCTAAAATTTTGAAATTTTTCATACCCTTTCTTAGTAAGCACCTGTGGCCCTAGAAGAAGCTACATACCAAATTTCATTCCAATCCGTTCTTTAGTTTTGAAGAAATCGTTTTTTAATAACTTCGATCCCCCCAAACCCCCCTAAAATTACGAATTTTTTCAAACCCTTTCTTAATGAGCACCTATGGCCCTATAGGAAACTACATAATAAATTTAATTTCAATCCGTTCGGTAGTTTTTGAAAAATCTTGATGAGTGAGTCAGTGAGTGAGTGAGTGAGTGGTATTTCGTTTTTATATATGTAGATAATAATGTATGTGTGTGTTCGCAATCTAACGGAAACGTTTAGAGATTTGGTGCGCACGTTGATTTTCTAAGTCGCTCAGACGAGTTTCAAATAAAATTCAACTTCCGGAAACACGTTTTTAACGGAATTACATATTTTTTTAGATTTTCCGTACTAGAATAAAATGTTTGGGGTTTTAACTAAAAACATAATTTTTATGAGATTATTCTGCAGATTTTTCACATGACCTTTAGCCCGTCTTGTTCCCCCAAAATCAATGCAAACGTAGAATACCCAGTTGAAATGGCCGTGGGGGGGAACTTCTGATCCGAGACAGCAAGGACGAGATGAAGCAGCCCTCGCAAAGCGCAGCCTAATCCGAGGCTGCGAGGGGGGACCGGAGCTGGAGAATGAGGTCCAAACAAATTCTAGTAATATATAGGGTACAAATACACAGGCAGCGATGCGACGCGATACGATGCGACGCGACGCGACGCGATGCGACTAGACGCGATATCCAAACACATAGAGGGCGATGCGACGCGAAGCGACTTGGAACTACAACTATAAGGTACCTCTTACAATTCGAATTATTTGAAGAGACTTGTTTATATCTATTTATAGACCAAAGTTCAATCATTTGTTTTGTGTAAAGTAAACCATACTTACTCTAACGGTTTTGTTTTTACAGTGCTGAGAAATACTGACAAATAGGAAATTCAAAACTCGACTTTCTAACGCTCCCGAAGTGGCACTTCTAACGGGTTTTCACACAGAACGTCATATTTTTGGGCAAAGGATATATTCCTAAATTACTATTCAAACCAGGCCTAGTTTTGTTAGAAATCTTGTAGTAGGAAACATAAAAACTTTTGTTTTCAAAATAAGAAATATGAAATTGATAGTTATTTGTATACAGTTCTTTTAAGAACTAAATTACGAAACTTTTTTAGTTTTTGAAAAAAATGTTTACTACTTTTTATGTAGGCCTAAAGTTGAACTTTTACCTTTTGTAACTGAACATTTTGTGTTTCTTGAGCTAATAACTTTGTAAATTTTCATTTCATCTATCATTTTTTACTGACATATATAAAATTTTCGAACCTTTCTCTACTAAAATCTACGGAACACTTTTGGATTGGGGTTCATTTACTATTTTTGGAGAATTTTTGAAAAAATGCTTGCAAACGCCAAAAAATCAATTTTCGTTAAGAAAAATTAAACTTACTTGTCCTGGATAGAGCAGCAGCTACTTCAGTCCACATCTTGCCTACCACTCCTCTGTTCCTGTGATTTATATGTTTCGATTCCCAAATCGGGTTTTTTGAAAACATCTCATTAATTAATAACTCACCATCCATCTCGGCTACTGAACACACAACGCTATCGCTTCTAGTCGCTTGAAAAAACAAACTGATTTGTTTCATAGGTTGTCGCGCATCTTCGCGTCGCGTCGCGTCGCATCGCGTCGCGCCCTGTGTGTTTTATGCTATATGTTAATACGTGTTTGATAGTATCGCTTCGCGTCGCATCGCATCGCTGCCTGTGTATTTGTACCCTTACGTACACGCAGGTAGCTGTAAAGCGTCTTTGTGAGTAGACGCTCACTCCCCCAATAGTTGAAACCCTAAAACATATCAACTTAATTTAGGAAATTCGCGGAACAAATCAACTCTCGTGATCAACTCTCAAAGCTGCGTGATCGAATTTTTTTATTCTTTTAATCGTTTTGATTTTTTCTTTGCCTTAGTAGGCTTTATTGGTATATTATTCCAATAGGTTTTGCTTATAAGCATCAAACCTAAAAACTTTTAAATCCTTGGATAAACACTCATGAAATAAAAATTAAATAAAAATGAAATAAAAAGTTTTGTTTTACAAATTTAGTTCCTTATAGTTGTGGTAATTTGCAATAACACCTTAAAAATCTCCTCATCCTTATATATAATTCTGTAAGCAAAATTTTAGATTCAAAATTGTGGGAATTTGGTAAATCGGAGGATGATGGGAGAGGTGTCAAATCAAAGGTATCGATTCAAGGAACGAGGGAAAAATATAAGTTTTTTCTAAAATTAAAAACTAAGGGGCTTTTGAGATTCCCGAAAAACGAAAAATCCCTATAAGAAATACATGAGAATTTAAAAACATACAACAGCTGTTCTGCAGCTTACAATAAAACATTTGGTATTCAATAAATAAATTAAAAACATTAAAACAGCTGTTCTGCAGTTTACATTAAAACATTTGGTATTAAATAAATAAATTAAAAACATAAAACAGCTGTTCTGTAAAATAATATGACAGTTAAAGTAAATTATATTTTTTAAATAAAATCTGCTACTTATTAACCTATAAAAGATACACGTTGACACACACATAGAGAAACCTTATAAGTGTGATTTTTGGAAGGTTGTATGGCTGTCCTATTAACTCTTCATACATTTCTACTAATATCATAAAGAGGTAAAGTTTGTTTGTTTGTTTGTTTTTATGTAGGGGGCAATCTCTGGCACTATACTGAACCGATTGAAAAAATAATTTTACTGATAAAAAGCTACACTTTACCTGAGTAACATAGGCTATAATTCATTTCGATAAAAACCTTTTTTTATGTCAATATTTGTAAATTCAGTCGGAAAAAATTCTTATGTTAGGCCTTGAATGATAAACCAACACATGTATTTACTTTTATTACCATAACAATAAATTGAATAAAAGAACAGATAATATATAATAGCTGTCGGTTCCAATATTTCCATTAACAGCTGATTTCAAAATTTGAAGCAATTATTTTTGTATTCCTAGATTTTAGGTTAGGGTTTTAAAGTGTAGACCTGAGCCTTGCTGGTTCTTTTAACCATTATTATAACTGCTGTTATGAAATATAAGAAATAATTTGATTTGAACATTTATCTTTATTTATTATCTTAATTGTGAGGTTATTATTATTAATCATATAACTTTATTATAAATAAAACATAACATTTGTTTTTAGAAGGTTCCATTGGGGGTTGGCGTGCGGAGCACGCAGGGGTCTCCCCTAGTTTTTACATAAAACAAATACTGAATTTGCATTTTAGATATTGTATTTAAATGCATGACTAACATTCTTCATGGTTAATATATTACAATTACGATTTACTTTTACACAGGAAATATCACACTAACACTTTGTTAATACATATAGGTACGTATCCGTTGTGATCTATTGATTTCACTTTGGGGTTTTCAACAATTTATTTGTCTTAATTCATCTTTTTAAAGTTAAATGTATTTTTGTAAGCAGTGTTTCAGTTTTATATTTATTTCATCGCATTTTAAAATAATAATAATAAATTTAATTGTGCTATAAACGGCTGGTTATTTTTGTATATCATTTAGGCTGTCATTATCATT
Organism: Philaenus spumarius; assembly: GCA_018207615.1. NCBI lineage: Eukaryota > Metazoa > Arthropoda > Insecta > Hemiptera > Aphrophoridae > Philaenus > Philaenus spumarius. The sequence goes on along the minus strand of JAGFPH010004357.1, from coordinate 103,480 downwards.
TATATCTGTAAGTAGAACAAAAATAAAACAAAATACTTTGATTGGTGGTCATTTTACGTCATATTGCAGAATGTGCAATGAGTAAACAGAATGTGTGAAAGCATAACTGCTGACTGATTAGCGTCTGTCGGAGTTTAGATAATTCATGCACACATTGCAAGGCAGTGCATAATCGCTGTCATAAAAATTAATAAATTCTGCAAATTATTGCAAAACTCATGCATTAACGTGTGTTTAGAAACAAGAAATGATTAAGCAACGGTCAAGATGACCGGGCTTTGTGCGCATGCGTTGAGGTGAAAGGACGATATCGGTCATTCGCTCGGCTACACGACCTTCTGGAACCACTTATCATTATTTCTTCGTTATCTTTAGACTTTTACTTGTACAACGATACTCATCAAATTATTCATTCGATTTCGATTTCAATAATTTTGTAACGCGTAGTTTTCTCTAAGACTGTTACAAGGTGTAATTCTGTTAATATTACAGACATCTTGATGGGAGGATCATAGATCGTGGGCTTTGTTTCCCTTCTATGTCGTTTCTCTTCACTACTATCCCGCCTTCGCTGTATTTTACAATAAATTTAGGACATTTTTAATTATTCTGTCCATGTAATATCTTTACTAAATTATAAAGAAGAAGGGTTAGTTAGTCAATTCAATACTATTCAACTAAAAAACTACTTAATTTTGTTGAAACTTTTCTGGTGTTTAAGCATTGTTCTCATGGTAGCGTAGGTCAAAATAGGGCTGAGCAGTCATTGAAAAATCTTTCTTTTGGTTGCTTTGGTACAGTGGTGAGCAATAAGACTTTTGCAGCTCTTTTCAGCAACACTTGCAACAAAAGAAAGAATCTTTCTACAACACAGCAACTTTAGATGAAGAAAGATAGCAATACATTCTGCATTTCCTACCCATGTCCTTCTCAGAGTTACGAGGTTTAGTAGAGTAGCCTTTAGTTGTCCTGCAAACTACTCACAGATTCTACCTACAATTTTTAATGTATGACTTGTACTAAACGTTGTAAACATAAACCTATATTAGTCCAAACATACCAAGGTTTCACTGAAAGTTTATTGGGTGTATTTGATATTAAAATATTAATCATGTTCATGTATAAGTACAACTTTGTACTTAAAATAATATAGGCTCAAACATACAAATATAAGTTGAATGATTCCACTCAAAATAATTGTTTGAGCGGAGCAATATCGGAAAATAGCGTTTGAGGAAAAAGCTATAAATTATTGTTCTAAAAAGATATTGTTATCAAGATGAAGTTAAAGTTTGTTTTAATTTATTACATTTTTCGACACTACTCTTTATAAGTAAACTAGCTGACCCGTACGGCGTTGCCCATGGTGGTTGGTATTTTCAGTCTTTTTAAGGTAATTGTATTCTTTTTAAGTGTTCAGTCAGTGAGTGGTATTTGGCTTTTATATATATAGATCTTAAATAATAAAAGCACTATTGTCATAATAATAAAAGATCTGAAATTATGATTTTAGTAACTTTGATCTCCCCCAAACCCCTGCTAAAATTTCCCATTTTTTCAAACCCTTTCTTAGTAAGCACCTATGGCCCTAGCGGAAG
>JAGFPH010004357.1:81995-92196 GCA_018207615.1 Philaenus spumarius | reverse complement strand
TTCTCTAGGGCCCTAGAGGAAGCTACATACCAAATTTCATTCCAATCCGTTCTATAGTTTTTGTAGTAACTTTGACTCCCCAAACCTCCCCTAAAATTTCGAATTTGTTGGAAAACTTTCTTAGCGAGAACCTATGGCCCTAGGGGAAGCTACATACCAAATTTCATTCCAATCCGTTCGATGGTTTTAGAGAAATCGTGATTTTGTACCTTTGACCCCACCCCTAAACCCCCCTGAAATTTCGAATTTTTTTAAACCCTTTCTTAGCGAGCATCTATGGCCCTTGAGGAAGCTACATACCAAATTTTATTCTAATCCGTTCGGCAGGTTTTGATAAATAGTGATTTAGTAACTTTGACGCCCCAATACCCCCCCTAAAATTTCGAATTTTCGGAAACCCTTTCTTAGTGTAAGTCTAGAGCCTATAAAGAGTATTAGTGCCAAATTTCATGTTTGTAGGCCTCGTGGTTTTGGAGAAACTGTGATGAGTCAATGAGTCAATGGTATTAGGCTTTTATAAGTATAGATTTACTGTTTCCATACGTTTAATGTTGTTATAATAAAGGTGTAGAATTAATTATAACACCAAAGCTAAGATGGTAAACACAGTGAAATGTCCATTCATTGTAAATACATTCAATAAACATAAAATGTTGGTTCATCAGTCTAGGCCTAACCTAAAATTATTGAGTGTATGTTTAATTTATTTAACCTGTGTTAACGGCAACATACACACAATAATTAGGTTAGGCCAAACTTAAAATTACTTTATAGGCCTCGGCTAAAATGATTGTATGTATGTTGCCATTAAGGCAGGTAAAATAAATTAAATATATACACAATAACTTTATAATTTTAGGTTAGACCTAGACTGATGAACCAATATGTTACGTTTATTGAATGTACTTCAGCGCTTGACGCGCCGAACGGAACCGATCGTCTCTTAATTTAAATTGATGAACCAAAACACATGTTTCTTGAATGTATTTACATTCATTGCCATAGCAACCAATTTGATAACGCTTTTTCGTTACTCGTATTTTATATTTGTCATTTAAATAGTAACCAATTAACACTTTTCTTTCGTTACGCATTACATTTTCTATTTGTTCCTACCGCAATCCGCGTTAAGGAACTTCGTTCCAATGAGGTTTTGTTTTAAAAATATGATTTGGTTGATTTTATTGAAATAAAAAATCAACCTATTTTTTAAACGCTTTCTTATACATACGTATCTATGAAACTAGTCAACTTTATCAAGAACTCGACAAAAAATTGTGACCAAGCTGTTCCGATGCAAATTATATCCTAGGCCTATCGTACTTTCACGTCTGCTACCTGTATTATTATAACTTTCTTGCTATAAACATTTGTAGCTTTCTACAGGACACAATTCGTAAAAGTGAAATTCAATCATATTTAACAGAAATTACTAATTAGGAGAAATATGGACTCTTTTAACAACAAAATTTAATTACGCGTAACAGTTTTCTTCCAGTTTTATTGTCTGAAACTCAATTTAATAAGATTGCCGCCCTCGTGGCAATCCGCACGATCAACTTCCCTGATTATTATTGTCGGTAATAACAATATGAATCTATAAGTGCGGCAATACATGATTATAAATGTTTAAAATGGGCTTCACAAAGCATTTTACAATTTGAAATAACATAATATGACTGCACCAAATACTTAATCATTTACTATTCACATTTTCTGGATCTATAAGTACTCAAAACACAATTAAGAAGGAAAGGCCTAAGTTTTTATTAAGTATTGTATAATTTAAAATAGTAAATGATTTCACACACAAAATGCTTAAATTTTACCTCTACATAATATTGGTGTGTTGCCATTTACTTATACTGCCCATCTGATAGAAATTACGATATTCATAATTGTTCATTAATCGATCAACTCTTGTTTGTTGTTAGGCCTATATTGTTTAAAAATGTAAAATACTTTATGGAAGCCTTGGCTCACTTTACAATTTAAAAAATGTGTAGGCCTACTCTAATCAACTTCCTTTCTCTACATAGATTTCATTATGTTCCAAGAACTACAAAAGTTATATTATATTAACGTAGTATCTGAAAATAAAACAGACCTAAGTAGCGTTGTTTTTTTTTTTTTTATAATAAAGATGTGGGATTAGTCATAACCTCAAATTTAAGATGATAAATAATATTAAAGATATAAATCAAAGTATTAAGTTAACGATATACAATCGGTTATGATGCAAGAAAAAAAAAAGGAATCAACATGACTTCCTGGGTACTCCACACGCCATCCCCGTTGGACCCATCTATACACATATGTTAGGTTTTCTTTAAAATAAAGGTTAGGATTAATAATAATCTGAAAGCTAAGATGGTAAATAATGTTAAACCATTTTATACCATTAGTTACAATAAAGGTTAAATAAATCAGCAATGCTCAGGTCTACTCTTAAACAAAACTCTATCTAAAAGTTAGAAATACAAATAATACTTTTAAATTTTGAAATCAGCTGTTAATGGAAATATTTCGGCAAGCAGCTGATTGCTGTACCAACACTAATCATATTTAATAATTATTTATTATGGCACTCCGTTTTCCATACAATATTTAGTATAGTTTGTCTTGTACTTACGTCCTACAGATGGCGGTCTTTACAAAACCCACACCTAAAAGTTAGAAATACAAATAATTTTTTCAAAGTTTGAAATCAGGTGTTAATGGAAATATTATAGCAAACAGTTGATTACTGTTATTATTAAAGTGAATAAACAGATTTAATGGCGCTCACATTTTTGTTCAATATCCTTATATATAATTCTGTAAGCAAAATTTTAGATTCAAAATTGTGGGAATTCGGTAAATCGGAGGATGATGGGAGAGGTGTCAAATTAAAGGTATCGATTCAAGGAACGAGGGAAAAATATAAGTTTTAAAAAAAATTAAAAACTAAGGGGTTTTTGAGATCCCCGAAAGACGAAAAATCCCCATAAGAAATACATGAGAATTTAAAAACATAAAACAGCTGTTCTGCAGTTTACATTAAAACATTTGGTATTAAATAAATAAATTAAAAACATAAAACAGCTGTTCTGTAAAATAATATGACAGTTAAAGTAAATTATATTTTTAAATAAAATCTGCTACTTATTAACCTATAAAAGATACACGTTGACAACCACATAGAGAAACCTTATAAGTGTGATTTTTGGAAGGTTGTATGTCTGTTCTATTGACTCTTCATACATTTATACCAATATCATAAAGAGGTTAAGTTTGTTTGTTTGTTTGTATGTAGGGGGTAATCTCTGGCACTACTGAACCGATTGAAAAAATAGTTTTATTGATAAAAAGCTACACTTTACCTGAGTAACATAGGCTATAATTAATTTCGATAAAAACCTTATTTTATTTCAATATTTGTAAATTTAGTCGGAAAAAGTTCTTAGGTTAGGCCTAGAATGATAAACTAACACATGTATTTACATTTATTACCACAGCAATAAATTGAATAAAAGAACAGATAATATAGCTGTTTGTTCCAATATTTCAATTAACAGCTGATTTCAAAATTTGAAGCAATTATTTTTGTATTTCTAGATTTTAGGTTAAAGTTTTAAAGTGTAGACCTGAGCCTTGCTGGTTCTTTTAACCATTATTATAACTGCTGTTATGAAATATAAGAAATAATTTGATTTGAAAATTTATCATTATTTATTATCTTAATTTTGAGGTTATTATTATTAAAAATATAACTTTATTATAAATAAAACATAACATTTGTTTTTAGAAGGTTCCATTGGGGGTTGGCGTGCGGAGCACGCAGGGGTCTCCCCTAGTTTAGTATACTTTTTGTTGTTTTTATGTTCAATATACTGAACATTTTTTGTGAAAAAAATATACAAAACCCTGCTTGTATTCAAATGTAATGTTGTGTAAAAAGTTCAAAGTAGTCGGTGAAGAACTTACGGAGATTTGGGATTTTGAACAAACGAACATTTACCTTTTTTATTTACAATGATTATGAAATCAGCTGTTAATTTAAATGCCACCAAGAAATATATAAAACAGCTGATTTTGGCATAAACACTGAATACTTTCCATCAGCTTAACTATGAACATATTTTAAATAAACAAAAATTATTTACAGTTTCAAATGTTAAAATTGTTTAACTTTTTTCTGGAATTATTTGTAAATTTCTTTACTTTCCCTAAAACTTGAGGCTGTGCCATTTAAGTTGATGTAAACTTACTACATTATGTAGTACACCGTTTTCTCGTAGTTTTACAACTGTTCAATTTACATACGTAACTACAATAATTTGTAGCTGGCCCGATCCGGCTTTGCACGGATAGACAAATCAAAGTTAAATGTTATTAACACAATATATATATACATCGATAAATATAATACACTATGTATTTCTTATGGGGATTTTTAGTAACTTTGACCCCCCAAACCCCACTAAAATTTCGAATTTTTTGAAAATCTTTCTTACTGAGCACCTATGGCCCTAGAGGAAGCTACACACCAAATTTCATTAAAAATCCGTTTTGTAGTTTTGGAGAAATCGTCATTTAGTAACTTTGACTCCCCCAAACCGCCCCTAAGATTTCAAAGTTTTTGAAACCTTTTCATATCCAGCATCTACGGTTCTAGAGGAAGCTACATACCGAATTTCATTCCAATCCGTTCCGTAGTTTTAGAGAAATCGTAACTTTACTTCACTTTTAGTAGTTTAGAAATCGTATTTTAGTAACTTTGACCCCCCCCCCTAAAATTTCGAATTTTTTTAAAACCTTTCTTAATGAACACTTACGGCTCTAGAGGAAGCTACATACCAAATTTCGTTCCAATACATTTAGTTTTTAAGAAATCGTGATGACTCAGAGAGAGAGTGGTGTTTGGCTTTTATATATATAAATATGTTTTCTTATAAAGACAATAATACCATAATACCCAACAGAACACCTTTGTAGAAACTATCTTCTATTGAAAACAAATAGTATAAGGTGTAAATATAGATATGCAGTAGTCTAATTTATTATTGATTTACGAAAAGACCAAAATGTATCTTAGTAGTAGAGTTTTCAATAGACTCTTCAATCCGCTAACCAGTATGTAGGTTTATTTTATTTATACAAGAATATCTATTGAGCTGTTCAGAAGCCTCACCTCTGAACGCCGCCTTGTCAGGTCTGTATTTACGTTGGAAATGGCTTTCTTATTTATTGTGATATTGAACCGTAAAGAAGCAAATGTCGGCGTTCTACATCAAGTTTGAACAATGGAAACTTCCTCTTGGGCCGGATCTAACCACACCTGACTCCGGGTCACTTTAATGTATAACCTAAAATACTTTCAAATGTCAAATACATAAATATAGCAATAACTTGTATGTTCACTGTAAAACGTATTATTTAAACAAATAATTAGATAAAGAGTTAAAAAGTACATAGGTTCAAAATTATTGAAATGTTTACAACTTACGAGTTTCAAACTTGAAAGTGTCACGTTACATATTGGTGTTGGTTGTAACAATTCTGGTTGTAAAAAACATTATCAATTAAGCTTCACTGTGTCTGTGAATATTTTGTTTTTATTTTCACTTTTACTTTCTCTTCATTGAGAAAGTTACTTGATGACATACAAAATTAAAAAAAGAACAACAACAAAAACTTGACCTGAGAATTTTAGAATATATTAAGGTCTCCTAGAGCAACACCTGTTTGACGGCAATCCATACAGTACCACCTCGTTGGACCGGATTTTTATTGTCATGAGAAACACTCATCTTTTCATCTGAAGGGGACTCAAATATTTGGAACAGATGTGGTTAAATAAAAAAACTCATTTTGAGCCCTTTTTAGAGAGTTTATAAACTAAATTACTAATATTTATCAGTATATATTTTAATTGAATGTAAATAAATTGCAGAAAATGAAATACTACTGCACCAATTCCCAAGTGTTTAGCATTTAAATATGATTAAAATTAAATATTAAAAAAACAAACACATTTTCTTTAAGTTGTAACCAGTCAAACATTTAGATAATTTAACATTTGTGTTACTAGTAAATAAAACTTGTTTGCAAAAAAATTCAATGTAATACTCTTATACATACATGTAGGAATATACTAGTAATACAAAGTAAGTAGTAATTTTGTTTCTTTCTTTGTGTAATGTTTGGAATAATCCCAGAAATCACTGAATCTATTTGCAAATCCTTTACTAGTGGATAACTTAAACTTACTTGAGTAACTACTCATTAGTTTTGTAGATAATTAAGCGCAGTTATAAAAAAAAACTATCGGGTCCATCAGGTTAGGAAAATAACAATTAATATATAACATAAAGTAAAATTCCATTTTCATAGCACATTGTAAATAAACCAATAGCCAAAATTACATACATGTAATTTTTTCTCAACTAACCTACCCTAAATCAATAGCTTAACTTAATTAAAGACACTTTAAGAATCTATGTATCTAATTCTGTAAGCCCATAATTGCAAATGAAATTGTGGGCGAACGGTAGGTCGTAGAAAGCTGGGAGAGGTCTCCTCAAACCACAGATATGATTAGATATCTGGTCTCCCTAGCCTAGATTCGAACCCAGCATCTTCTGATCAGGAAGACGCAACGTTATCCACTAGGCTAAGGCTTGATTAAAGAAAACTGACAAATCAACAAAACTTTAACAGTTACTTTATTATCGGTATAAATATTACGTGTAAAGTAAACGATAGTTTATCAGCACCATCTAGGAGTGGTTATAGGAAGTTTGCTTGGTTGCTCTTAAGTTTGAATCTGTATAATTTGTATTCGTGAGAGGTTTATAATAATAACTTAGATCAGTTCTTATTAAGTTAAGAAATTAATTTAAAGCAATATGCTACCGTTTTAATAAAAAATATTGACAAATGAAAGACTAGAACATGTTTTAAAAAATTGGGGAAATAACACCATATAAATTGCCAATTGAAAGCAAGTCCTGCTTTCTGGTGGCATTTGTTAAAACTATGTGTAGACCTGATATTTTACAGAACTGCAATGGTACTCTAAAGTACCTCCAGGCCTCAACTTAGATAAAGCCACTGTTACCTTTTATAAAGACAGTTGAATTGGGTGGTACTTAAAAGTACCGTCGGTCCTCGAAGGGTTAAATAGCATGGGAATATATAGGTGTAAATCGAGTGATTTTAGTGTTAAAAACAGATGATTGTATATAATTTTGAAAATAATTCAACTATCATAACAATACCTGAATGTGCAGTTTTGTGATGTGTTTTGTTATTGTACCTGTGTTTTTGTTTCAAAGTGAGAATTAAAATCAAAGCTTAGGCTATATGATTAAACACATTATAAAAATATTTCTACTGTACTTGCTATTTTTTACTGTGATGAATAACGCTGGAAGACCATCTTGCAAAGGTAGGCCATCACGAAGAGGTATTGCTCCTAGAAATATAGCCTATATATAGGGGCTATTGCCCCTACAAGCCACTAGTGTATATATGATTACACAATGTTAAACTTAATTAGTTTAGGTCTAGGACAATTAACCATTCTTATACTAAAATAATTAATGAATACACACATTTGGAATAGACATTTCGCCTAACGTGACTCAACTAAATATTAAAATAAATCTTGCACAGGTTTTATTGAGTGTAATAGTAAATTATTCATGCTTATACACTAGTCAAACATTCTACCTTACATATAGGACTCTTTATATTATTTCTATTACAAACTTTGTGAGTAAGCAGTTAGCTTGCGAATGGTCTGCGCTGGTGCAGCTTAATTTAGTTTATGTACTCATTTTAACTAACTTATGATTTAATACAACAGATGTTTTTTACTTTTTATTTTCGAAAGTTAGAAAATTGTTGTATGTTACAAAATTAAATTTTGTAAGTACTGTATATCTTTGTTGAGTACTGCCGTATATTTATTGTATTTATAACTGAAGTTTTTTTTTTTACTTTGATGTAAGAGAAAGCACAACTTTTTGATGATAAGGACTTTCACATAAGAGGAGTCATCTTTTCGTTGTTATGTATTTAAATAAAAAATACCAGGAGACCGAGCTAAAGCTCGATTATAAGCAGGGCCTAGTTCGCTCACGTCAATAACTATTATTGCAAATTTCCGTAAACATCGTTTAGGTTAGGCATATAACATTAAACAACTAAATAAAGGGTATGTTTATTTAGCAGTATTAGTTGCCATGGTAACTATAAATAGATACAACATTAGGCTTACCTCTAATAAAATACAGTTTAAAAGAAAACAGATGATTATTGTAATGGTATTGAAAACATTTGCATCGGCTGTGCTTTGTATTGTTTAAAATGGACAAATTTCACTTTTTAATTTAATAAAAAGACGTAGAAAACGAATTTTCCCAGACTGGTGACCATTTCCAATCGATTTCTCGTGGCCAAAAGCCCCATATAAAATCAAAAAATCAAAAATCCTTAGACGGAGATTCCAGATCCATTTAGCAGACAGACAATTATCTCTTGCTTTAGAAGATAAGATATTCCGTTTTCTTAGGTTGTAGAAACTATAATTAGTTTTCTCGTATTAATGCTAATTTTTAAATTGAAAGGTGTAACTTTTTCACTGCCAATATGTCCTAAAATATAAATTTAGATATTTTATAAGTAAATAAACTTTTAACAACATTATACACTATAAGTAGTAGACTATTTAATTCGAAGATTATTAAGTGATGAATCTTAAAAAAGGTTTGTAAGTTTTTAACTGCGAATCTAAACATAAACATGAGCCAAAACGTAAATAATAGTTTTAATTCACTTTGCATCCATACTTTATACAAAATATGTTCACGGAAAGGGATAGAATAATCATACAAAAATAATAATTGTGGCCTTGGTTGTTCTTGCAACATTAATTAATTCAACTGCTATCAAACAAGCTCAGGTTTCCTAACCAGCAACATCAAAAATAGAATTTATCAAATTATTTTTATTTCAAAGAGAATTTGCTCAAGCAATTCATAGATTACGTTGTTTGTGTGTTTTATATTTTGTGAATTTATTTTGTTCAGACTGCTGTTCGAATTTTATCTGTACCTTTGCCAAATTAGAGCATGTTAAATAACTCACTGAAATAATCAGACACATACAGCTTCTTGATGATGTTTCGAAACACGTAATCGAAATCGCGTAATATTATTAGATCCCAGACTGGTATATTTATTAGCAACAATTTTGAGTGGCGTGCAGGAATTGCCTAACTCCGAACTACCCAAAAAAAAAATCAATATCTTACTGATTCATCTTCAAAGTAATTTAATTTTAATTGCCACTTCTTTCAAAATTAAATATTATTCTATTGTAGATTGGCTATGTAAATTATTTTGCTACGTAGTCTACAAGTATTGATCAAGATTTTAAGTTGACAAAATTTATATTTTGAAAAACATCTTAGTGTGTTACAAAATTAATTTCAATTAACTATACCAATACATTGAGAATTATTGCGGTTAAGCACATTTTGTATTAATTGTCTGATTTTATTTTTGTTGATTAATAGCAAGATTTGTGAAAAGTCTGTTCTATGAATGTGATTAAATGATTTTAGGTCGTAGCTGCAACTTCTTGACTAAAGCTGAATAGATATCTCTCTGTTCTCTCAGCTGATAACCCAAATCTATATATATATATATATATATAAAAGCGAAAACTCACTCACTCACTCATCACGATTTCTCAAAAACTACCGAACGGATTGGAATGAAATTTGGTATGTAGTTTCCTCTAGGACCAGAGGTGCTCAATAAGAAAAGGTTTGAAAAAATTTGAAATTTTAGGGGGGGTTTGGGGTGGATCAAAGTTATTAAAAAACGATTTCTTCAAAACTACAGAACGGATTGGAATGAAATTTGGTATGTAGTTTCCTCTAGGACGAGAGGTGCTTACTAAGAAAAGGTTTGAAAAAATTCGAAATTTTAGGGGGGTTGGGGAGGATCAAAGTTATTAAAAAACGATTTCTTCAAAACGACCGAACGGATTGGAATGAAATTTGGTATGTAGTTTCCTCTAGGACCAGAGGTGCTCACTAAGAAAAGGTTTGAAAAAATTCGAAATTTTAGGAGGGTTTGGGGGGGATCAAAGTTATTAAAAAACGATTTCTTCAAAACTAAAGAACGGATTGGAATGAAATTTGTTA
>JAGFPH010004357.1:62500-74492 GCA_018207615.1 Philaenus spumarius | reverse complement strand
CGAATTTTTTCAAACCTTTTCTTAGTGAGCACCTATGGCCCTAGAGGAAGCTACATACCAAATTTCATTTCAATCCGTTCGGTAGTTTTTGAGAAATCGAGATGAGTGAGTGAGTTTTCGCTTTTATATATATAGATTTGGGTTATCAGCTGAGAGAACAGAGAGATATCTATTCAGCTTTAGTCAAGAAGTTGCAGCTACGACCTAAAATCATTTAATCACATTCATAGAACAGACTTTTCACAAATCTTGCTAGGAATCAACAAAAATAAAATCAGACAATTAATACAAAATTTGCTTAACCGTAATAACTCTCAATGTATTGGTATAGTGTAGAATGTTTGACTTGAGTATAAACATGAATAATTTACTATTTCACTCAATAAAACCTGTGCATGGTTTAGTTTAAAATTTTGTAAAGTGTCGTTTGTTGAATCACGTTAGGCAAAAGTATTCTAAATGTATGTATTGCATTAATTATTTTCGTACAAGAAAGGTTAATAATTGTCCTAGACTTAAACTAATTAAGTTTTAACATTGTAAAATCAGATATACATTCTTAAAGATTCTTTCATTTAGTTAAGTTATTGATTGAGGTTAGTTAAGGCAAAATAAAATCTATGTAATTTTAGCTAATGGTATAGCTATTTTATTTACAATAAGGTATGAAAATTGAATTTTACTTTAAGTTATATTTTAATTGTTATTTTCCTAACCTGATGGGCCCGATAGTTATTTTTTCAATACTAAAATTCATTTTATAAAAAAACTAATGAGTCTAAGTTAAGTTTAAGTTATGCACTAGTGAATGATTTGCAAATAGATTCAGTACAAATAGATTTCTGGGATTACTCCAAACATTACAAAAAGAAAGAAACAAAATTGATCTTTTTCTATTACTAGTATATTCCTACATGTATGTATATGAGTATTACACTGATTTTTTGTGAACAAGTTTTATTTACTAGTAACACAAATGTTAAATTATTTAAATGTTTAACTGGTTACAGATTAAAGAAAATGTATTTATTTTTTATTATTTAATTTTAATCGTATTTAAATTATAAACACTTGGGAATTGGAGCAGTAGTATTTCATTTTTCTACAATTTATTTACATTCAATTAAAATATATACTAATAAATATTAGTAATTTAGTTTATAAACTTTATAACTCTCTTAAAAGGGCTCAAAATGAGTTTTCTTATTTAACCACAGCTGTTCCAAATATTTGAGTCCCCTTCAGATGAAAAGATGAGTGTTTCTCATGACAATAAAAATCCGGTCCAACGAGATGGTACTGTATGGATTGCCGTCAAACAGGTGTTGCTCTAGGAGACCTTAATATATTCTAAAATTCTCAGGTCAAGTTTTTGTTGTTGTTTTTTTTTTAATTTTGTATGTCATCAAGTAACTTTCTCAATGAAGAGAAAGTAAAAGTGAAAATAAAAACAAAAGATTCACAGACACAGTGAAGCTTAATTGATAATGTTTTTTACAACCAGAATTGTTACAACCAACACCAATATGTAACGTGACACTTTCAAGTTTGAAACTCATATGTTGTAAACATTTCAATAATTTTGAACTATGTACTTTTTAACTCTTTATTTAATTATTTTTTTAAAGAATTCGTTTTACAGTGAACATACAAGTTATTGCTATATTTATGTATTTGACATTTGAAAGTATTTTAGGTTATACATTAAAGTGACCCGGAGTCAGGTGTGGTTAGATCCGGCCCAAGAGGAAGTTTCCATTGTTCAAACCTGATGTAGAACGCCGACATTTGCTTCTTTACGGTTCAATATCACAATAAATAAGAAAGCCATTTCCAACGTAAATACAGACCTGACAAGGCGGCATTCAGAGGTGAGGCTTCTGAACAGCTCAATAGATATTCTTGTATAAATAAAATAAACCTACAGACTGGTCAGCGGATTGAAGAGTCTATTGAAAACTTTACTACTACTGTAAGATACATTTTGGTTTTTTCGTAAATCAATAATAAATTAGACTACTGCATATCTATATTTACACCTTATACTATTTGTTTTAAATAGAAGATAGTTTCTACAAAGGTGTTCTGTTGGGTATTGTGGTATTATTGTCTTCATTTTTTTTTATAAGTAAACATATTTATATATATAAAAGCCAAACACCACTCACTCTCTGAGTCATCACGATTTCTTAAAAACTAAATATATTGGAACGAAATTTGGTATGTAGCTTCCTCTAGAGCCATAGGTGCTCACTAAGAAAGGTTTTCAAAAAATTCGAAATTTTAGGGAGGTTTTGGGGGAGGGGGTCAAAGTTACTGAATCACGATTTCTCTAAAACTACGAAATTTGGTATGTAGCTTCCTCTAGGACCGTAGGTGCTGGATAAGAAAAGGTTTCAAAAACTTTGAAATCTTAGGGGCGGTTTGGGGGAGTCAAAGTTATTAAATCACGATTTCTCCAAAACTACAAAACGGATGGGAATGAAACTTGATATGTAGCTTCCTCTAGGGCCATAGGTGCTCACTAAGAAAGATTTTCAAAAAATTCGAAATTTTTAGTTGGGTTTGGGGGGTCAAAGTTACTGAAAAAAGCACCGAACGGATTGGAATGGAATTTGGTATGTAGCTTCCTCTAGGGCCCTAGGTGCTCGCTAAGATCGAAAAGTCTTCAAAAAAAATCGAAATTTTAGGGGGTGTTTTGGTTGGTCAAAGTTACTAAAAATCCACTTAAGAAATACATAGTGTATTTTATTTATTGATATTTTTTTGTTAATAACATTTAACTTTGATTTTTTTATCCGTGCAAAGCCGGATCGGGCCAGCTACAAATTATTGTAGTTACGTATATAAATTGAACAGTTGTACTACGAGAAAACGGTGCACTACATAATGTAGTAAGTTTACATCAACTTAAATGGCACAGCCTCAAGTTTTAGGGAAAGTAAAGAAATTTACAAATAATTCCAGAAAAAAGTTAAATAATTTTAACATTTGAAACTGTAAATAATTTTTGCTTATTTAAAATATGTACATAGTTAAGCTGATGGAAAGAATTCAGTATTTATGTCAAAATCAGCTGCTTGCTTTAAAACATATAAACTGGAAATTGTGCTATATTTCTCAGTGGCATTTCAATTAACAGCTGATTTCATAATCTTTGTAAATAAAAAAGGTAAACGTTTGTTTGTTCAAAATCTCAAATCTCCGTAAGTTCTTCACCGACTACTTTGAACTTTTTACACAACATTACATTTGAATACAAGCAGGGTTTTGTATACTTTTTTCCCAAACAATGTCCAGTCTATTGAACATAAAAACAACAAAAAGTATACTAAATATTCAACAAAAATGTGAGCGCCATTAAATCTGTTTATTGACTTTAATAATAACAGTAATATTTGCTGTAATATTTCCATTAACACCTGATTTCAAACTTCGAAAAAATTATTTGTATTTCTAACTTTTAGGTTTGGGTTTTGTAAAGACCGCCATCTCTAGGACGTAAGTACAAGACAAACTATACTAAATATTGTATGGAAAAGGGTGTGCCATAATAAATAATTATTAAATATGGTTAGTGTTGGTACAGCAATCAGCTGCTTACTCAAATATTTCCATTAACGGCTGATTTCTTTCAAAATTTGTAAGTATTATTTGTATTTCTAACTTTTAGATAGAGTTTTGTTTAAGAGTATACCTGAGCATTGCTGATTTATTTAACCTTTATTGTAACTAATGGTATAAAATAATTTAACATTATTTACCATCTTAGCTTTCAGATTAGTATTAATCCTAACCTTTATTTTAAAGAAAACCTAACATATGTGTATAGAAGAGTCCAACAGGGATGGCGTGTGGAGTACCCAGGGAGTCATGTTGATTCCTTTTTTTTCTTGTATCATAACCGATTGTATATCGTTGACTTAATACTTTGATTTATATCTTTAATATTATTTATCATTTTAAATTTGAGGTTATGACTAATCCCACATCTTTATAAAAAAAAAAACAAAAAAAAAAAAACGCTACTTAGGTCTGTTTTATTTTCAGATACTACGTTAATATAATATAACTTTTGCATTTCTTGGAACATAATGGAATCTATGTAGAGAAAGGAAGTTTATCACAGTGGGCCTACACATTTTTTACTTTCTCTCCCTATACCATAGTAGGCCTATATGGAGAAAGTACGGTACCTATTGTATTCGTCAAAATTTTCGAGTTTGAGTTTTTGGTGGAAATATCCGTTTTGGGTCCCCCTGAACCTAAAAAAGTGGTTTTCGGAGTGATTTCTGTGTGTGTGTCTGTGTGTCTGTGTGGATGTTATCAGACCTAGAGCCTAAACCAGTCGTCCAATTTTGATGAAATTTGGTATGGAGGTACTAATCCACGGTATCTCCATGCATTTTTTCATTTTTGTGAATTTTTTATTTTTAAGGGTAATTTTCCCATAAAAACCCTTAAAATAACGGAAAAATCAACTTTTCTCAAAAACGGCTCTAACGATTTTGATTAAAATTTTATAGTTTATTAGGGACCTATAGTACTATAAACTGTAAAATTTTAATCAAAATCGTTCGAGACGATTTTGGAAAAAGTTGGTTTTTCCGTTATTTTATGGATTTTTATGGGAAAACAACTTTAATACAAAATCACCTCTCCTACCCCACCCTACAAGTCACCGTGACGTTTAATAATTTAAATATGTTTGTGAGAAAGTATGTGCCAGTTCCTGGTACCGTTTATTTAAATTTAAAGTGAGCCAAGGCTTCCATAAAGTATTTTACATTTTCAAACAATATAGGCCTAACATCAAATAAGAGTTGATCGATAAATGAACAATTATGAATATCGTAATTACTGTCAGATGGGCAGTATAAGTAGGCCTAAATGGCAACACACCAATATAGAGGTAAAATTTAAGCATTTTGTGTGTGAAATCCTTTACTATTTTAAATTATACAATACTTTATAAAAACTTAGGCCTTTCCTTCTTAATTGTGTATTTGCGTAATTATAGATCCAGAATATGAGAATAGTAAATGATTAAGTATTTGGTGCAGTCATATTATGTTATTTCAAATTGTAAAATGCTTTATGAAGCCCATTTTAAACATTTATAATCATGTATTGCCGCACTTATAGATTCATATTGTTATTACCGACAGTAATAATAATGTCATACCAGGGAAGTTGATCGTGTGGATTGCGGAGGGCGGCATTCTTATTAAATTGAGTTTCAGACAATAAAACTGGGAAGCAAACTGTTACGCGTAATTAAATTTGGACGTTAAAAGAGTCCATATTTCTCCTAATTAGTAATTTCTGTTAAATATGATTGAATTTCACTTTTACGAATTGTGTCCTGTAGAAAGCTACAAATGTTTATAGCAAGAAAGTTATAATAATACAGGTAGCAGACGTGAAAGTACGATAGGCCTAGGATATAATTTGCATCGGAACAGCTTGGTCACAATTTTTTGTCGAGTTCTTGATAAAGTTGACTGGTTTCATAGATACGTATTTATAAGAAAGCGTTTAAAAAATAGGTTGATTTTTATTTCAATAGGAAAAATCAACCTAATCATATTTTTAAAACAAAACCTCATTGGAACAAATAGAAAATGTAATGCGTAACGAAAAAAAAGTGTTATTAATTGGTTGCAATGTCAATGAGAAATATAACATACGAGTAACGAAAAAGCGTTATCAAATTTGTAACGTCCCATCAGCTACTTACAACCTTTCTATCATTTATCCTTACCGACATTTCCCAAATAGTTATCCTTTTCTCCGCCAGACGTCGACTCTGTACGGTATTACTTTCTAATCGTGCATAACTGAACAGAGGTCGCTGTCTCACAACCCGTCAGCTGTTCTTTATCTATTCAGTTAAAATTTTGCATTGTCATGAGAGCTTTTAGAAAGCGTCGGCCATTAGAATGTTACAAAAAAACCTTTAAGACGCTGCCAAGTGGTAGTTATGTTATTACACTTTAAATAATTTAGTCGCGATTAACGACGGTGTGTCGCTGAATAACATGACTTTCTTCTAAACCTTTGTTTTCCGGATACCAGGTAGGAATGTTTTTAGCTTTACCTTGATAATTGTAAAATATTTACTTGTAAAACTTAATAAGGTTATTTCCATTTTTGGTTTATGTATAACTTCCTAGCTCATTTTGTTCAATTTAATGGAGAAACCTATGTATTTCATTTTTTTTACTACAGCCTAAATTTTAAATGTAAATCTTACAGCCTACAAAAACTATAAAGCCGATACCATGTTGGTTATTGCTAAAGCCTAAACATATTTCCACAAACAGGCCTAAACTGCTCTGTATTAATTAACTATAACTGTGTAGTTTTCTACAGTTTAACCAATATTGAAAACTTTTAATAAGCTATAAGCATAATATTACTGATATGTAACTAAACGTTAACATTTTTTTTATGTTACCATGTGGCTTAACTAACATGTAAAGACAGTCTTATGCAACATTACACATGTTGTATTAACCACTACAATCTAAGTAGCAATTTGCCATCTTGTGCTACAAATTTTAATAAAACAGCCAACTCAAAGAACTATCTTTTATGCTTATTTAAATTAGCTGCAAGTTTTCTAAAAAAGAAATTGTTATTTATGTTATACAGTTATACTGGTTCAACTCCAGGGAATTTTATAAAATACAATGGCATAACCTGCAACAGCTACGCTTTGAAAAGGCCTACTTTCCAACAGAACTTTAAAAAAATTAACAAAATATTTCTACAGTGCTTTAATTAAAGACAGAATTTAATCTAAAATGTGAACGATCTGCAGTTGTTCTTTTTCTTTTATATTAACTGTTAAATAGGCTGTATTTTTGAAAAGAAATTTTTGTATATGTGTACTATTTAGGATATGTTAGTATTTAATAATTGGGAGGAGCAAGCTAGCACATTTCGGACCTTAGCCCTAAGGGCTGCATATTAGAAATTTCACACCTTTTTTTATATATAGAGAGACGTCTCATAATTAATTTTGTCTATTTATTCAATTATTTATAATTACCTTTTAGAGTTGGCCAACGACATATATATATTTATTCTTAAAACAAATCCATGGTATTTCATGTTAAAACTTTGTAACTTGTTAATCTTTTTCTGTATAAATTCTGTAATTATTATTAAAAGGGAGGGTTTTTAGATTTTCATTTTTGGGGAGGGCTTTTAAATTCAATTTAATAAAATATAAATGTTTTCTTTTTAAAATCTCAAACTTTTTTGTATTAAGGGCATGTTAATAATTTCAATTTTTGTATTAAGGGCATGTAAACTTTTATTTTGGTTAATAAAACCAGAAAAATTATATCTATTTCTATGGTTTATTGAGCTAACCTCTAGGTATCCTGTGCATTGTAAGAGATAAGCTGAAATATTCCTACTTTTGGTGATATTTAAATTCTAAGGTAAGTTTTGAACAGTACCAATCTATGTGGCCCAGTATTGCTTCCGTTCCCTTAATTATTCTTTTGTAAGATTGGTACAAATTGGTTGCTATGGCAATGAATGTAAATGCATTCAAGAAACATGTTTTTTAGTTCATCAATTTAAATAAGGAGACGATCGGTTCGGTTCGGCGTAGTTTAGATATTACCGTCAAGCTATGAAGTACCGGTACATTCAATATACGTAACATGTTGGTTCATCAGTCTAGGTCTAAAATAAAATTATTGTGTTCATATTTAATTTATTTTAACTGCCTTATCGGCAACATACATACAATAATTTTAGCTTAGGCCTATAAAGTTATTTTAAGTTTGGCCTAACCTAATTATTGTATGCTGCCGTTAAGACAGGTTAAATAAATTAAACATGCACACAATAATTTTAGGTTAGGCCTAGACTGATGAACCAACATTTTATGTTTATTGAATGTATTTACAATGAACGGACATTTTACTGTGTTTACCATCTTAGCTTTGGTGTTATAATTAATTCTACACCTGTATTATAACAACATTAAACGTATGGAAACAGTAAATATTTGTATAAAAACAAACTAATAATAAACGGCAGTTGAAAGATTAAAATTATGCGTGTATGTTGCCGTTAAGGCTGGTAAAAGAATTGAAGAAAAGGCGTGATGAACTTCTTTCCTGGTGGGGGTTCAACGACCGCACAAATTAACCTTTTTGGCATTTATCATTCTACGATTTATTCCATGTACGCCAGCCGGTAGAGGTAATTTTAGACCAAAAGTTCCAGTAATTTACAATACGGCTGATTTTTTTTTATAAGTACTTTAAAGTATGTAGATTAACATAAAAAAAAGTTTACCAGTCCATCGATTTCCCAAAGTCGAAAAAAAATCGATTATCATTTCTTTTCGATTATCCTTAATATTTCGAGCTGTGATGAAGATAGAGAAAAATAAAAATACCACCGTGTAGGGGACGTATGTTCCAATAAAAAAGGTCATGTGTACTTCTTTCCTCTGAGCAATGTTTTGTCTGGAAAAAAATCGATAATGCAGGTATGTATTTTGCAGCAGGGGAAATCACTAAAAGTTGAAATCGCATTCATATATGAAGCGTTGGCTCATTCTAAATTGGCTGATTTTAATATATCGAATTGAAACTTGACATAGGAGTTAAAATATGTATTTTAAACATTTATGCTGAGTCTCAGCTTGTTATCTTGAAAATGACCTGATCCAGAGCCACTTGACTTATCAATGGGTTTCTCGATTTTTAGGAGTACCGGACCCACGAACTAATTTCAATCGGCTCCAGTTTCGTCAATTTTTGGAATGTCAACATAAAATTTGTTTTACAAGTTTAACATATAGATTCAAACAAGATCAAGGAGTATAAACCTTTTTTATTATTTACTTTTAAAAGCACAAGTAACTTAAAAAAGTATAATTTTAGTCCTTTTTAGATTTCCCATCAAAACGCTTGAGTTGATCAGCTGCAGACCAGTCTATTTTTTAAATATAGTTTTTAAAATAAGTATAGCAAAAAACAATTGTGTTTATAACTTCTGTACCAATTTTTAAATCGATTTGTTCAAAAATGTCGAAAATGGAGTCGTTGAATCCAAAAGTGTTATAGTTAAAACGAGATAGGTAAAACAGAAGACTATTTTGAAGCGCCTCGTTTTTTAAAATAATATGACAAAAATCGTTCATACTTACTAAGAATGTTTATACTGGTGTATTCAACTTGTAATTATTTTCAGGTTATGAAAATGTGCATTCCAAAATTTTCTGTACGTAGGATATAACTTCTGGCTTATCATGAACAAATCATATACTATACATACAAATAGTCATAAGGTGTGAATATTAACTTTTGCATATACTTTAATTCAAAGGTAGTATTTAGTAATCATTTAAAACAAAATGAGTATTTTTGCTTTTATAAAACTAATTATTAAACTGTTAATAAATTGAACTATTAGAAGGTAAAGTAGGTAATGACCTTTAAAAGCGGCAAATTTAAAATTTATATCATTTTTCTAATAAAGAAAGTTGTCCGAATACAGGTATTTTAATTCTTTAGCTATTTATATAATCAACTGCATTCTTACTTGTAAAAGTAGGGTACAAGCAAATTTCCTCGTAAACAAGTCCTTGTACACGATTTAAAGTATGGATAATGGGTAATAACCGTTCGGTGGAGTTCGTGTAATATGGAATTATAACATACATCATAAAATGTAGTAAACACTAAAGATAATTTCCACATTTCGTCACTTACTAAGCCAAACAAAACGTCGACTTTTAAAATAATTACCATCATCGTCTCCATTAACGTTTAGTTTAAAATTTCAACACCGTTATATCACTATTTGTGAGTATCGTGTCTTTTTGGGGATTTTGTAATAGTATACGCACGAAACGTAAACCACAACACGATTCATTTATGATTCCATTTCTTATTTTAAACAACAGCTGAGACCTGAAAAATATGTAAATGTGAAATATAAGTACTCCATGTCAGGATATTCGGCCCAGCTAAATAAATAAACGGTGTAACTTAAATTTGTAATGTTAGTTAAATAAAATAAACTATACCAGTCACGATTTTACAACCAGTTTCTTTTGAGAGTCTGCTAATAGATGCACCAATTTTAATACTTACCTTCGCTAAAACATACAAGTAAATCTCAATAATGCTAGGAAGTACATTATATATTACTCTTAGTTCACTTACGGTTCAATGCCATATAGTAATCTCCTTATGGAGACTAGTCGACCATAAACCTTTCAAACTTGATGGCCAAGTAGATGGACAGTATGATATACTTAACGGGAACCTGTCGAAATAATTATGTTACATCCATGTTCTTTCAGTTTAAACTGCATTTCTTTCGCAGATTTTTAATTCGTATAATACGTTATACTGAAAGTGTTATTATGTAATCGCTTGATAGAATATATTTTCAAATGACGATAATAAGTAACCAGAAGCTATGCGCTACAATAACTGTACATACGTTTGTATAAAGTTAAATGATCTGTTATCAATGTAAAAAATCTTTTTATTTAAGAATCGATATACTCGAAAAAATATGAGCAACTGGAGGACTCCGCCCCCTGCTCGCTTCGCTCGCCAATCCCCGCGGTGACGCGCGCCAAAGCAAATGCAAACAGGTTATTTTATATAAATAGACCTACTATTAAATTCTAATAATATTATGTCTTATTTATTTTTAATTAGGATCTAACATAGTGGTTTCTTATTTTTAAATTCCTTAATTTATTAAGGTTTTATTCTCTAGCTTTGAGGAAAGTATAACAATCAACATTTGTTTATAGGGGTTGTTACTACATTTTCATCCCTTAGCAGCTCACGACAAAATGTATACCTATGATACTTTTTTATGTTGTACAAAATAAATATACACATCTTCAGCTCACTAACTTTAAGGAAATATAACAATTAATTTATATTGTTTTAAGGGTTGGCACATATTCATCCCTTAGCAACACGCGACAAAATGCAAATATACTTTACTTTTTCTATGTATCTTGTGAGAAATAAATGTATAAAATTTCAAGCCACTAGCTGTAAGGAAAGTATAACAATTAATTAATATTTATTGTTTTAGGGGTAATTTCAACCTTAAATCAAAATTAATTCTTGCCTATGTTGCTCAGTGTAGCTTTTTATAAGTAACTAGGGGAGACCCCTGCGTGCTCCGCACGCCAACCCCCCATGGAACCTTCTAAAAACATATGTTATGTTTTATTTACAATAAAGGTGTAGAATCAATAATAACCTCAAAACTAAGATGGTAAATAATGTTTAATGTTCAAATTAAATTATGTCTTATATCTCATAACAACAGTTGTAGTAAAGGTTAAAAGAAGGCTCAGGTCTATACTTTAAAATCCTAACCTAAAAGCTAGAAATACAAAAATAATTGCTTCAAATTTTGAAATCAGCTGGTAATGGAAATATTGGAGCAAACAGAGCTGTACTATCTGTTATTTTATTAAATTCGTTGCTATGGTAATAAATGTAAATACATGTGTTGGTTTATCATTCTAGGCCTAAAATAAGATTTTGTCCGACTAAATTTACAAATATTTAAATAAAAAAATGTTTTTATCGAAATGAATTATAACCTATGTTACTCAGGTATAGTGTAGCTTTTTATTAGTAAAACTATTTTTTCAATCGGTTCAGTAGAGCCAGAGATTACCCCCTACATACAAACAAACAAACAAACTTTACCTCTTTATAATATTAGTATAGAAACTATTTTTTCAATCGGTTCAGTAGTTCCAGAGATTACCCCCTACATACAAACAAACAAATTTTACCTCTTTATAATATAAGTATAGATAAAGCATATGTTCTAATAGGTTTTTAAGATACCTTCTAGAAGGAGGTAAACATAGAGTCTTCGTTTGAGAATTGATGCATTGTCCTGAGATACATTTCAATAATAAATATAGTTTAAAAAACTAAAAAACACGCTTTTAGAGCATATC
>JAGFPH010004357.1:28541-44715 GCA_018207615.1 Philaenus spumarius | reverse complement strand
AACTGAAACAGGTTATACAAATACCTTGGCAAAGCAAATAAACAGAGAACTGATTTAACTGCAATCCTACTGACAGAAGAATGTATTGCATAATGGGACTGTGCTTTCCTATAAAGTTGAACGAACTGTCAATAAAAACAAGAGAATTCACGAAATACTTTTGTAATTTCAATTTGGGTGTAGGAAGTGTTTTTTACCTTGGTCGCAATCTAAAAGAACAAAATATATATTCCAAATTTTTGCGACTGTATTGGTTTAAAAATGTGTTTTTTTTTGTTTAGGTGAAGTTTTGTTTTATTGTTAAAAATAAAAGTTTGTTTATTCAAATGCGTTTCAACAAATATCATTTATAGTTAGACTGTTGTTGCTCGCGGATGTGACAGCATCTTAAATAAACGGTATCAGGAAACTGACACATACTTTCTCCCTCATTATAGAAACTTAATAAAAAAATACTATTACCAATTTATTGTGATTTTTTTTATGTTTAACAGTCATTTTCCCATAAAAATCCATAAAATAATGGAAAAATCTACTTTTCTCAAAAACGGCTAGAACGATTTTGATTAAAATTTTACAGTTTATAGTACTTTAGGTCCCTAATAAACTGTAAAATTTTAATCAAAATCTTTAGAGCCGTTTTTGAGAAAAGTTAATTTTTCTGTTATTTTATGGGTTTTTATGGGAAAATTGCCCTTAAAAATAAAACATTCACAAAAATGAAAAAACGCCTGGAGATACCGTGAATTAGTACCTCCATACCAAATTTCATCAAAATCGGACGACTGGTTTAGGCTCTAGGTCTGATAACATCCACACAGACACACAGACATCACCCAAAACGGATATTTCCACCAAAAACTCAAACTCGAAAATTTTGACGAATACAATACTTTCTCCATATACTATGGTATAGGGGGAGAAAGTAAAAAACGTATTGAATAAACGAACGTATTATTTGAAGAATTTTTGTTCAAGTTTTATTCTATCGATTATATCATCTCACAAAGTATAGGCAGTATATATTTCGCATTTTAAGTCCATGATTTATACCAGCATTAGAATATCTATTTTGTAGGAATTCTGTAAGTCTTATGCATTATGCATTATAGTTTCAAAGATTTGGTGATTACGTGGTTTCTTTATTCATAGAGATTAAATAACTAACGATATTACTGTAGAAACAATTTAACTAGGATAATATGTATACTCATTACTTAATAAAAAAGTCGAGCTTTGTCATATTTATTGCAATATGTGGACTTCTTGAAGCTTTGTAAGGACTGTAATTTGCTGAAGTATGAATAAATGAAAGCAATAATAAATTCCAAAACTTCTATCACATATATTATTTCTCAAGGCCAATTTTGCTGTCGGTACGCCATAACTTCCTTAATACATCATCAAATTACATGAATGAGGCATCATTTTAAAGCTTTCCTTAACCGCTACACCGCAAAAATATACAAAATACAATTATACTAAAAAAAAAAAATAAAATAAAGAATCCGAAAGTAACAGTGATGTAAGATCAAGTAGGCCTAAGTCGTAGGGATATTTTCCTGGCGTTGGCAACACTGATGATAACAATACCCAGCTGGAGAGCTGCCGTAACGCCACTACATTGCTATTTTTAATTAATTGTAAGCGTGGTTATAAACAGCATTGTGGATGCACCTATTACTTTAATCAAGTGGGATTTAAGTAATGCGAATGCTTCGCACGGCTAGTCAGCTAGTTATTATTAAGTTTTGATCATGAAATGCATGACTCTTTTAAAGAACATGTTTGTACTATGTTTGTCAACTTTTTTTATCAACCTCTCAGGGATGTAGTCTTTGTTTTGGCCAGGATTATAGTTTTTATTCACCCAAAAGAGTAGAGAAAACCGAATTACGGAGAAAAAGATTTAAGGGCATTTTAAGGTACAGGCTTACAGAGTGACCATAAAATCAGGACCTTAATAATATTATTGATACATTTTAAATTAATTACATTGTAGTTAGTTTTTGACTAACATAAAACAAACAGAATTAACAATAAATCTTACGAAATGTGTTCATCAAAGCATTGTTTATTGTTCAGAATGCATTAGTCAACTAGGAAAGTTATTTTGTTAAAATCAGTTGAATCAAATTCATAATAACTTCATCGTCGCTTTTAGGTTATGCTTAAATATCTGTATAATTTACTAACAATATGAAAAAAAGCCTAAAGCTTTTTATTCGTCATATTTTTCAAGGTAATTTGTGTTTAATTATAATCAATGGAAAGGTTCCGGGTTCAATTCCCATTGACCCCGAATAATTTTCTAAATGGTTTCTTAACATACATCGTTGGCTGTGGTTCGGATTCCACGTAAAACTGTAGTTCCCGTCTTCATTAGCCTTAAGTGCAAAACAGTAGGACGTTAAACACAAAAAAAAAATAATAATAAAAAAAAGTGTTTAATTATTAATGAATTGGTGTGACAATTGGTAGTTTTCTACTTTTTTTGCTAATATTATTGGGGGAAAAAAAATTTGGAATATTGTGGTAATTAATTTTATAAACATCGTTAGAACTTTAAATAAACGGTATCAGTTAACTGACACAAACTTTCTCCCAACTTACTGTAGTCAAAATGATATTGTTTTTAATATTTTATTTACTACTTTTTAGAACAAAACAAAAAAATAATATTCTACCTACGTCAATCGTATAAAAAAATTATTGTCCCAGGCGGGATTCGATCGCGCGACCTTTGTATTACTGGCCGTGCTCGCTACCGTGGTGCTACCCCGTGCGGCCGCTGCCGCGATGCTAGATTGACAACACAAACTTGCTTATTTATAAACATTTCACCATAATTATAAAACGCCGAAGTTTTGATAAAAGCGGGTGATGTCATTTTGTTTGGCATCTTAATCACTATAAATACTGAAAATTTGATCAAAATCATTAGAGCCGTTTTTGAGAAATTTGCATTTTTGTCGTTTTTTATGGGTTTTCAGGGGTAATTACCCTTACAAATTAAAAATTCCAAAAAATGAAAAAACGCCTGGAGATATTAGGGTTTAGTACCTACATACCAAATTTCATGAAAATCGGACCAATAGTGTCCTCTCTGGTCGTGTATACATACAGACAGACTGACAGACAGACACCACTCTAAAAACACTTTTTTGGGTTCAGGGAGCACCAAAACAAAAAGTTCCACTGAAAATATTTTTGGGTTCAGGGAGCACCAACACAGATAATTGCACTAAACAATTTTTTGGGGTTCTGGGAGCACCAAAACAGATAATTCAACTGAAAATTCAAATTCGAACATTTTTACGAAAACAATACTTTCTCCATATACTACGTATAGGTGGAGAAAGTAAAATAAGCCTCTTTAGGAGAATTACATCTAACCTTTTTATAGGTCATAAAACATATTTATATTAAAATAGTTTCTCTACATATGTTAGTTAAGCTAAGAGACATTGATAAAACATATTTTTAGCAATAGCTTGTGCATGAAGAGATAACCTTTTAAAATAACTCAAAACTCTGATCTTTGCTAAACAATAGCGTCAAGTGAAGGAAAGTGTTTTGATGGCTGAGCGATTTGATCAACCCCCCCCCCCCCCCCCCGACATTTATAACTACATAATGATCAATTACACTTTGATTAGCCGCCTCATCTTGCTCTTGTGGGTTCCCAGACTTTCACCTTCCTTTCTAGTAAACTTCACTTTTATTCCGGTTGAACTCACCGAGTGCAATATTACTTTCGAGTATAATTTATAAATTAAACCTACTTTTATGTCACTCTAGTTTAGCGTTTATTATGCGAAGTAAGCTGCAGTTAAAGCGTTACAAATCTTTCAAGCGTAGGCCTACCATTGATAATTTAATCCAAATTGATGTTTTCCCATTTAGGCCTACGTTATGCTCGTACCTTGGTAAGCGCTAAAATCACTTTCTGCTAGTTTAAGTTACAACTCAAAAGGCTTAGCTGCTTCCAAATTCAGCAGCACTGTCGCCCATCGGTTAAATTGCGTTTAAAATGTGTGGACCTCATGAGTCGCACTTCTTGCTTTGAAAGTTACATTTGGTTTACTAATAGTAGGCTACACTATTAGAACAACTCAAAATATACAATTTATTTTGATTTATTTAACTAATATTTAACAAGTTTAAAGCTATCATAAATTTTAAAACATTTAATAAATTATTAACATTGCAATTATTTACGAACCAAGCGACGCTATTGTTAAGTTATCATCTTTGGTTGTTTATATGTTGAACTGCTAAATACTATTCAACTTGGTTCGTAAATAAATTGAATGCTAATTTATTCCATTTTTGTATTTATACTGCAAAATTTTCAAATACTGTATAGAATGGCTCTTGGTTTGTTTAAAAGATTTTGGACACAAAATGTATTCTTTTACCCAACTTAAAATAAGTAAGCTATATATTTTTTCATTCGAAAAAATGTAATTCATATTTGAGTATTTTTAAATGTTATTCGATTCGTAATTTATTCGATTTATATTTATTCGTATTTCATATTTATATCAAAGCCCACTAAAGAATACCGTTGAGGGACGGGCTTGTGTACACCGAGACCTTGAACGCTCCAATCACCGTAGTGCGACGTTGTCACGTTCTTCCCACGCTTCTAACTGACTGCGGCTGACTCAACGCATTTATAATTCTTTAAACTGTGCGATCAAGCCTCGAGCGGTAAATACCAGGAGTGTTCCAGGCTAGTAGATATGGCAACGATGCGCGCCCATCCTATTGGCCGCTTCGCAACGGTATTCTTTAGTGGGCTTTGATATAGTCATATTTGTTCATACATTTTCTCTGCACCCTCTTCTCACCAAAATATTACAATTTACGCCTTGTGTGTTTATAATTTGGGAGTATAGTGTTAAATTCCAAAAGTAACATTAATATATTTTTTATTAATTTTTAATTAACGTACAAATTAATAATTTAATCAAATTGATTTACCTATAGGCCTATTTAGTTAGAAATTGAATACGAACGTCTGCTCTGCACTGCATTTACATTTTTAGTTAACTCATTGGCTAAGGCAATGGAATGCCAATACATAAATAATAACGCAAACACTTTATTTGAAATACATTTATCTATCCAAGACCATCCATATCAAGTGATTTTACTTTCTTCCAGTAATGAAATATTTCAATCCGGTTCTAAAGGAAAGTTAATAACTGGCAAACAAATTACTCTGAATTATCTAATAGCTTTAGGTAGAGCTTGTGCAATAGAAACTATATACTATAATGAAACCAATGCTGTAAATGTGAACATTAATCGCTGAGACTGTTTAATAATTGTTTCTTTGATTTTAATCGGTGTCGATTCAAGATATGTGTCTGAGATAAATGCGATTAATTATGTTTACAAAATAATTCAACCACTAACATCTAATAGCGCCACTAAGCACTTCCTGCAACCACCTATCAGCAGTCACTCATGAGTTACTCTGGTCCGAGTTCTGTCTGACCATAAACAAAGTAGTGGGAATGTTACTCAGACTTCACAAGGTGAGGTAACAATTCCATGCTTCCAATAATCTTACAGGGATTCTCTAGAAACTCTCGTGTGAACAGTAAATAAGACTTTGTAACTACGATCAAAGGAAGAATATAAATCAAATCCATTAAAGAATGAGAAAATAAAGACTTTATTGTACCGGGACAAAGACTAAACATTAATGTATTTTAAAATTTTTAACTATTATTTTTTATTAATAAATAATTTCGATGGAACGGAATTTATGTCAAAGAAAAACTCCATAACACATCAACAAAATGTAATGTAATTCGATTTTGTAAACCATGATATACTTCTAATGAAATTATCCTATTATGTAATTAAGGGTAAAGTATTAAATTGGTTATCATCATTCCTCTCAAACCGTTTCCAAAGAGTAATTGTTGGAAAGAATAACATAAATAATAAATACTTAAAAATTATAAATGGTGTTCCACAGGGTTCAATATTGGGTCCTTTGTTATTTATCATATATATCAATGATATTACGCCAAATATTAAGCATTCTAAATTGACTCTGCTGATGATGCAACTCTGGCAATAACAAATTCAAATAAAAACCAATTAAAAGTAGATTTAGAGACTGACTTCAGTATAATGAATAGCTGGTTTAAGGCAAATAGCCTTCTTTTAAATATTAAAAAAACACATATAATAAACTTCCATTCAAATCACATCAGATCTTCTTGCGTTAATGATGAATATTTGCACACTTTAATTACACCCACAAACACTGTAAAATTTTTAGGGTTGGTAGTGGATAATACTCTCTCGTGGAAAAACCATGTTTTGGACTTAACTGCAAAGCTAAATAGAGCATATTTCGTAATACTTACGGTAAAGAGAGTTACCGATATAGATACAACCATGATGGTGTACTATGCCTATGTTTATTCCCGGGTCTCTTATGGAATTGTATTTTGGGGAGATTCAATAAATAGTAAAAGAGTATTTCAAATACAGAAAAAACTTGTTAGGGTAATTAATTTTCAATCTAAAATGCTACGACTCATGTAAACCGCATTTGAAAAAGCATGGAATACTGCCCCTGCCCTGTATATATATTGAATGTGGTGTATTTTGTTAAAGCAAACCTAATTTCCTAAAATATAAAACTGAACATGGCTATTCAACAAGAAGTAAAAATTTGTTCGAATATCCTTTACATAAGACCACAATGTTTGAGAAAGCACGAAACTATAAATGTATTTAAATATATAATAAAATACCCAGTAATTTCAAGCAAATTGAAAATTTAAAGACATTTAAAAAGGTGTTATCAAGATATCTGTTGGAAAACTGTTTTTATTCAGTAGGGGAGTTTATGTTTCAGAAATGATCGGATTTGCCTGTGGCATTTTTGGAGGTGTAGTTCCTGTAAAAAAATTAATAGTTTTATGTTGAAACTTTGATATTGTATTGTTCAATGTTTTATATGTGTCTTTTAATGTATGTGTATTTAATAATTAATTGTAGTATATTGTGTATTGTATTGCATTTGACATGTCATCTGGCATTGGATTCTGTCCTGTATTTGCTGTTTTGTGACAAATAAATAAATAAATAAAATAAATAATAATGTAGTAAACATTTTAAACATGTAGTAAACAACAAAACATAATAATATTGGGAGATCAAACTAAAATGAATTTACTATTTTTGGATTAAAGATGTTTTGATGAGAGACCTAATCTTAATTTCCCTGCAATTTCAACCATTTGCTAAAACGCAAAATATATGTCTACTAGAATCAATAAAAATACAAATTGTTAGCAACAGAGTTAGGAAAGTCTTCATCCATTCATGACAACCACTTCCTCAAGGAGTCTCTGTGAACAGTTGTGCCAAATTTCAGTTCTTAAAACCCTCTCGAAACTACCAATAAAAACAGATCACCCATTGTTGGGAACACAATTACACAAAAAGCATTTCGCTGTAGCATAACGAATGTGTTCAAAATTTCAGCTCGATCTGTTATCTGTGAGGCTGTAGAATCACAGAATTAGACAAATGTACAAAATAGCAATTTTTAAACTTCCATAACTCATTCACCGAGGCTTGAAATTTGGTACACGTCCTCAAGGGGACCCCAGAGAATACGTTTACCAATAATAAACACCGGTACCCCCAGGGGCCGAGTTGGGAAGAGGGCTAAACCCTTACTGGTTCCGTCGGGTAAACAGTGGCTCCCGCTTTCTTAGATCTTTTACAGCTATACAAATTTAAATATGAAGTTCAAAGCGAACAAAATTAATTTTGATGAATATTAAAGGCTGTAATTTAATTGTATAGATTCTTCGTTCCAACGTTTATCATTATGACACACTTTCTAATTAAAATACTTGCTCTTGATTTTCGTAATTTTTTATGTAATCACTTAAATTTTAAATCCTTACTTTGACTTTCGTCTGTCGCAAGGGTTTCTATTAAGTCGTCACTTCGTGCTAATTCTTACTTTTTATTTAACTTTGTATTTTGTTCTGCATTCTAAATAAGTCAAATTTGTTGTTAACGTACCCATTGCTTGCCTAGTTTAAAAACATGTTTTCTTTCCTAGATATAGATTTTCGTCTGATAGTTTAGAGAAGGTAAATGTACTATTGTTATATTAATATTGATATTATTATTACTTCATTGTATTTACACCTTTTCTATTTCAATTAAAACATGTGTCACGTGACAAAAGAGTTGTGTCATTATATAAGAAAGTTTGTATGTTATTATTAATTTTCAGTTCAGTTAAATGTAATAAAACATGTTTTACCACCTTTTCTGAAAAGTACGATTTTAAAAATTTATTGCTTTTAGCGATAAAAATGGGTAAATTTCAGAGATCAGTATCTGTTTTGATTTTATACATACATAAAAAAAGTTTGACTAATAAAAAGCTACACTATCCCTGAGTAACATAGGTTATAATTAATTTTGATAAAAACATTTTTTATTGCAATAGTTGTAAATTTAGTCGGAAAAAATCTTAGGTTAGGCCTAGAGTGACAAACAAAGACATGTATTTACATTTATTACCATAGCAACCAATTGAATAAAACAACAGATAAAACAGCTGTTTGCTCCAATATTTCCATAAACATCTCATTTCCAACTTTGAAGCAATTATTTGTAATTCTAACTTTTAGGTTAGGTTTTTATTAAAGTGTAGACCCGAGCCTTGCTGGTTATTTTAACCTTTATTATAACTGTTATAAAAAATACAAATTAATTTGATTTAAACATTATTTACGATCTTAGCTTTGGAGTTATTATTAATTCTACACCCCTATTATAAAGAAAAGATAACATGATTATGTGTTTAGAAGGTTCCAACGGGGTTGGCGTGCGAAGCACGCAGGGGCCTCCCCTTAGGCCTATTATCTATAAAATATTAACCACTGATTATTAATCGTCAAAATCTTGGATAGACTGAAGTAAAAGTTTTTCAATGAAAATGCAACATGTTTATAGGCCTACTACAGCCAAGGTTTAAATCTAGAAGCCATAATAGTTTCGTTTATCGCTACTCACCATGCGACAGTTAAATTATACGCAAGGTCTTCAGAAATAATACAATGTAGGAATATACTATTAAACCTTATATGTGGTAAATAAATAAACTTTAATAGAACTACTAAACACAGACCTTGTCAATCATTAACTGACAATGGCCCTCATAGGATGACATTGTTTACGACCTTCTTTAGGTAATTGTTTTACTTTAAACTGTCTGCAAGTATTTCTGCAAGTTTGTAAGGAACAACAACCTATGTTTAAACAAATTAGTTACAATGCTGCACAGTTGAAATGTTAATAAATTGAAATTATGATATTACGAAAAGTGTGAAAGAATTTACTTTTGTCCTCTTATTCCCATTCTTTATCTCTCTCCCTCTACAGTGAAATGTGCCCATGGTATTAACTAAATGGTTTAGTAAAATATTGATTGTTTAGATACAAGGCAGAAGCCCATAGAGTCGATGGATCTTTGTATATACACTGGTGGACAAAAGTATCGTACCACCATTGTGTTTCTAGGATTTGAGTATAAGAAACAACTAACTGACCTTAATATGCAATAAATTTTCATTTTTTTAGTGTTATAATGAAATAATTAATTAAAAAAAAACTAATCTTGAATAAAGATTGATTTATTAGAAACAATTTGAAATTCACACTAACAGAAGAGGTAATAGCAATGGTTGACATGTTATTCTTACACGAAACAACTACAAATTTGTCTTGACTGTATTAATGGTTATTTTTATATCAAATACCACGAAAGAATACCATTGAGGGACGGGCTTGTGTACACCGAGAGCTTGAACGCTCCAATCGCCTTAGTGCGACGTTGTCACGTTCTTCCCGCGCTTCTAACTGAATACGGCTGACTCAACGCATTTATAATTCTTTAAACTGTGCGCTCAAGCCTCGAGCGGTAAATACCAGGAGTGTTCGAGGCTAGTAGATATGGCAACGCTGCGCGCCCATCCTATTGGCCGCCACGCAACGGTATTCTTTAGTGGTCTTTGATATAGTATTTGGTGTTACCACCTCGGGCTCTGACTTCCTGGAGCCTCCATTTCATTCAGCTAGTGAGATGTTGTTTATCCACCTGTGGTCTCCCAATCATTGCGTCTTTAAGGGTAGCTTGTTGGCCTGTTGTTTCTGGCTCTGATACGTTTTTTCAATGTGTCCCATACGTGCTCTAAAGGGTTGAGGTCTGGACTCCTTGATGGCCATTCGATAGCGCTCACGTAGACCTCCCTAAGGTAGCCTCGGACAACTGCTGCGCTGTACGGTCGAGCATTGTCAAGCATCAATTTGAACTGGGGCTTTATAAAGGGTGCAAAAGGGCATACCTTTTCTTCTAGTATGTTTTATACATACCAGTGAGCATTTAAAGCAAGTCTTGAAAGTGATACGAGCTCCTTGCAAGCGTCATAATTTATACCTCCCCAGAACATGTCAGAACCTCCGCCAAAGAGGACCCTGGGCGAGAAGCAGGCTTGGGCATACTTTTCAAAACGCCTTCTCCAGACGCGTTTACATCCATCTGGAGAAGAAAGACTTACTCTTGTTTCGTCTGAGAACAGGAGCTTCTTCCATTCATCCAGAGTCCAGTTGAGATGGTCCCGAGCAAATCTAAGCCTTGCTCACTGCATGGTGGCGTGCGGTGAGTAGAGGACCTAAGGCAGGCTTTCCGCTGCTCAAGTTAATATCGCTGAGACGTCTACGTACAGTACGACTGGAAATATGGACATTACGTACCTGTCTGATTAGTCCCTGCAGCTCCGTACTGGTAGTTGTTCTATTCCGCAGAGGGTTGACAGAGAGCTGTCATCTGTTGTTCTTGGTCTGCCCTGAACTGGCCTTCTGCTGCCCAGTCTCTAAGAATCGCCTTACAGCTATTCCAACTGTAGAATGATGCTCTCCAAATATTCTACCCACTTCTCTTTGCGAACGTCCTTGCTGAACCAAAATTCTTGCTCTACGTGACTCAGCAGTAGTCAACCGACGGTGCACATCCATATTACCAGTTTTGTTCAAGAGGTTGGTTATTGTAAAGACTTACAAGGCTCCTTCAACATACTACCTTTATCAGAGGTAGACAAATTATGTCTATTTCAAAACTGAAGAATGGCATAATTTGGAATTTGGACAGAAGATAAGATGAGAATACGACGAGAAAAGAATATTTTTTATTAATTATACTTTCTCTTTCTTTGTAGATTGTAATTTAGTTATCTTACTAACCTTATCTGGTTTTGCAATTAAATAATAAAACACGTTGAAGTGGTGCGATACTTTTGTCCAGGAGTGTATTTCACAGATCTTCTTCCGAAGATAGATTATCTATTATGCTGTATGATTTTTTAGTTGCGATAAACAAGAGCTCGGCAGATATGGTATAATATTTAGTTCCTCTTAATTGACAGCAGAAAACTTGGATCCAACGTACAATTTTGTTACATCTAAAGTTTAAACCTTATTTTTTTAAAACAAACAGTGTATAAGTGTGAAGAAATAATGAGAAACCAAACACAAATAATAATGAATAGTTAACAAACACAAATGAAACACAACAGAAAAAGTAGAATAATATTATTTAACAAAATTAACTTTAAATATATTTAAAAACTTAAACAAAACTCAAAGTTAACAAAAAGAATGAAAACAAATATTTTAAATTATTTTATGTAATATAAAACGTTTACTTAGCTTTAATGTTGTTCTTTATTTTCCTACACCGTGTATGCTGAGATAAGGTGAAAGTTACCCCTTATTATGTGTAACTATTCAGTTTAAACGTTGTGGATTGTCATTAACAACAAATGTATAGAACATGATTGGAATAATGAACCTCCAGAAAAATATATATTTGTTATCGTAAGTGCTGCGATACTAACTTACGATGCTCAAGCGAAAGGTAAAATCTGTCCAGATAATATAATTAAACTAGCTGACCCGGCAAAGCTTCGCTATTGAATAAATTATTTTGGTGAAATAAATGCCACAAATGATCGTGATTTAGTAACTTTGACCCCCCCCCCCCTAAGATTTCGAATTTTTTTAAACCCTTTCTTAGTGAGCACCTATGGTCCTAGAGGAAGCTACATACCAAATTTCGTTCTAATCCGTTCAGTAGTTTTTGAGAAATCTTGATTTAGTAAATTTGACCCCCTCAAACCCCCCTAAAATTTCGAATTTTTTGAAAACCTTTCTTAGTTAGCACCTAAGGTCCTAGAAGAAGCTACATACCAAATTTCGTTCCAATCCGTTCAGTAGTTTTGGAGAAATATAAATTTTTAGTTACTTTGATCCCCCCAAACCCTCCTAAAATTTCGAATTATCTGAAACCATTTCTTAGCGAGCGCCTATGGCCCTAGAGGAAACTACATACCGAATTTCATTTCAATCCGTTCAGTAGTTTTTGAGAAATCGTGATGAGTGAGTCAGTGAGTCAGTGAGTCAGTGAGTGAGTGGTATTTCGCTTTTATATATATACAGGGTGGTCCATATGAATGGGAACACCTCAATAAATTGGAAACTGTTATAGATTTAATACTGTAACTTTCAGGATAAGTTATTGGTTAAATACTCTACCTTTTGACAGACAACTGAATTTCAACCCCTTCTCAGGGGGTGGCCAAGGGGTTGTAACTCAAATAGTTTAAATGGGAACACCCATTGTGTGATACATCATCTTAAAGGTCTCTTTAAAACGAAAAAACGGCATAAATAAAAATTTTCTACGATACTTTTATCCAAAATGGCGGCTGATTGAAATTTTAGTTTTCAAAGAAATAATTGGTATACATATTTGATCAAAATTGTATTGAACAAATACCAAAATCATTGAAAAAACTCTGTTATTTATTTAGTAATTTGTTTATTAGATATTAATTGCAAATTTAAGAGAATAAATTGCTCTTACAGCATTTTCGATTTGAAATGTATTGGAACTGACACGTAAAAATTCATGAAATTTTGAAAATGCTTAAGCGACCTATTTATAATAAAATTAAAAGTTACAATTATTGAAATAAAATAAATAATAAAATTATTTTGATAACAAAAAGAAAAGTTCATTACAAAGACAATATTGAAAATTATTTGTTTATTAATACTTAGATTTCAATTTAAAAGATGCTCAAAATGTCCTCCTCCGGTCGACCAATTATTTCTTTGAAAACCAAAATTTCAATCAGCCGCCATTTTGGATACAAGTATCGTAGAAAATTTTTATTTATGCCGTTTTTTTCGTTTTAAAGAGACCTTTAAGATGATGTATCACACAATGGGTGTTCCCATTTAAATTATTTGAGTTACAACCCCTTGGCCACCCCCTGAGAAGGGGTTGAAATTCAGTTGTCTGTCAAAAGGTAGAGCATTTCACCAATAACTTATCCTGAAAGTTACAGCATTACATCTATAACAGTTTCCAATTTATTGAGGTGTTCCCATACATATGGACCACCCTGTATATATATTATAGATACGAAAGGAAACTATCTGAAATTACGAGGTTCGCGAGTTACAAGCGGACAGGCAGGAAGACTTTGAGGTTTGTATTATTATTGTTTCTTAAAATCTTAACTCTCGGCCCATAGCATTATTGAAGGCCTGGTTGAGGTTTGAGAATATTTAAAGATGAATAAAATACTTTATTAAAGGTTTCTTAACAAGGATGTTGTATTTTTACCTTGACAATGGAAACAAGTTTCCTTTACGTTAGACGTTAGTTAATATGGTAGACGTCAGAATCATTTTGAGAAACTTCAATAATGTATTTATTTCAGTGGCACAATACTGTACCCGATATACGCTAATTGTCTTACTTTGGAGAATGCATATTGTTTCATTTATATCTATCTTGTATATTATCTTAGCTCGTGGAATTTGTGAGTGCTTGCTAGTTTAAATGTGGGTATACAGCACTTCATAATTGGAATGATTTTTCTGCACTAAATTATTAGACAATCAAGTTATTAAATAACTAATGAGCTTGACTAGTGAGAAAATAACTAGATAAAATAAAACCTGAACACAAAATCTCACAATAAATACGTTGACTAACCTCAAACGCGTTTCAACGACAATTTCGCCATCCTCAGTGATGCACGGGCTACAGTAACCAACAACTCACTGTTACCAAAGTTATAGTTTGGTTACTGTAGCCCGTGCATCACTGAGGATGGCGACATTGTCGTTGAAACGCGTTTGAGGTTAGTAAACGTATTTTATTGTGAGATTTTGTGTTCACGTTTTATTTTATTTAATCAAGTTATTAGATTTATAAGTTAACAAGTTATTAGATAGTTTTCATCTAAAAATGCTAATACCTTTGTTTAAAACTCGGGTTTTTTGCTACTTTAATAAAAACACGAAATACTCTGATACAAGAGCTAATTGGGCAAGAGGAATAAAAAGAAATGTGAAATACAAACAGGATTTTGACCTTCTCGTGTTCTCAGACAATCCCGAGAAGGTAGGGCCTTAAGTCAATGTGTTATATTTTTAGGTCTGTTTTTCTACTTCCAGTGTTGCGAAACCTTGGTTATTTCCCTGAATTTGTTGATTTTTAAGGGTATGTGTGGATTTATATTTTAGGTAACTGATATGTAAGTAATACACTTTTGGGCTATATTATCAACGAATTTCAGATTTTAATCAATTTATGAAGAGCAATACAAATTTATTTTAGTGTACTTATGCTGAGTTCTATTGCATTTTTTTTTAAATACATGAAACATATCAATAAGACTGTGTGTGGATGAATGTAGATATTTAACGAATGATGAAACCTAGGTTAAGTAAATAGGTCCTTTTTGAAAATGATTGTCTTTTTAGCGAATTTCCATAGGAAAGATTAGCTACTGCAGTGACCCTCATGGTAAGACCTAAGGTCGGAAGTAGTACATGAACACCGATCATGGTCCCCAGAACACGTTTTGGGGTGTCACCAGAAATGTTATATAAATTTCTGCAATAGATTAAGTTTTGCCAATTAAGTTTTGTTTACTTTTTCACGTTGACGGTGTGGCCACTGTATGAATCCCGAAAGACTCATGGAAGAAATTCGAAAGTTTCCCGTTATTTACGATCAAACCAACGAGAAATATCGAAACGTGGACTAAAAGGAGCAGATTTGGAAAACTATCTCATCCAAGTTACAAGTTATAGGTAAGAAATTACTCAATTAGTCATTGGCCAACACACGGCCGTGCTACGGTTGAGTGTGGTCTCCCTGAGAACGAGAAGTGTGGTCTCAACACTAGGCCGAGGTGCGGTGCATGCACGGTGCGGTCATGTGTGTCCCAACCTTTAGTTGTCTACATCGCTCGGACGAGTAAGTTAGTATAAAAAATCCAACAACCGGAAGCAATTTTTTGACCGGAAGTAACTTTTTTTTAATAACTGCACATATTTTTTTTTTACACGTTCTTATAGCTCGCTTGGTTCCCCAAAATCGATCAAAACGTAAAATACCATAAAAGTAACCGGAACACGTGGATTATTTTACCTACAGGACATCATCTGATCCGAGGCCGTTGGCCGAGTTTGTACGCTACGAGCGAAGCGAAGCAGTCCAAGGCCGTAAGGATCGGAGTTCAAACTCCGCGAATTTTTCGCTGTGAGTGGAACGAAGGAGCGCGTGAGTCGAAGCCGAAGGCTTAGGTGCAAACAAATTCTACTAGTATATTTCGTACACACATGCAGCTATTCAGCGCCTTCATGAGTAGATGGATTTCCCAAATAGTTGGTTGAAACCCTAAAACATATAAACTTAATTTTGTAAATTCGCTCAACTCATGTCAGTGGTTCAGGTGCGTGGCCGAAATATTTTAAATGTAATTTTATAAATTAACTAGCTGATGTACCCGTTCTTCGCACGGGAAAACTGCGTGCAATTTGAGAAACTTAATTTTAATTACTATGTTTGTGTTTGCCCGTCCGTCTGCCGGTTCTAGGGTTAAGTGTTCGTTGAATACCCGTGCGTATCCTACTGTGGTCATGAAAAAATGACTACGCTATTTAGGAAAGCACTGAAAATTATATTTCTGTAAACTACTATCTAACATGAAAAAGCTGCTTTAGAGGAAGCTACATACCAAATTTC